>JAJMFU010000263.1:0-40188 GCA_030574915.1 Komagataea wickerhamii | reverse complement strand
CCCAGTGCTCGTCAGTTCCAATCAGACCCAACTCCAAACAGGACTCTCTGAAGGTGGTGGCACCATTCAGCAGCAAATCATCGAACGAAGAAGGACACTTAATGGTTTTCAAGAGCAGTCTAATAAAGTACCGACCATTAACATCTCTAGATTCTGAAACAGGATTCACAGCAGCAGGCCTTCTGAGCTTCCATGTGTGGTTCCTTCGATTCCAGGATGCAAGTGACACGATCTCCTGGTAAGTGATGTCAAGGTAGTCCTCCTTGTGCTCAGCACAAAAGTTGAAGATGCAAAAAACAAAACAAAAACAAAACAAAATAGAGAGTTGCCATGGAAACCGAAAATCCCGAAAAATCCCCGAGAAGATGGACGACGAAACACCACGATAGCCAACTTCAAAACCGAAAGGCTCGGCCAATACTTGAGGTAACGCGAATCTAAGGGTATCAGGAGAAAGCCACGAAGCTGTTTTACAAAGTACGAATTTTTCGTGAATTTTGGGAACTTGGAACAGCAAAAAGGCTATTTCCGCCTACTTCCGCTCTTAGATATATAATAAGTGTTTAATTCATAACTTCGTTCATCTCATGAGCATTCATGTCAGGTCGATGTCTGCAAACTTTGCTTGACGAGTTGGGCGACATTGGTGCCGGTATTCTCTGGTATCCTTTCCCAATTAGTCAAACGCAGAAACGATTGTTCGATTCTTTGCGCAGCAGACGATCTGCTCGATTGAGAGCTCTGTGAACTGGCGTGACTATTGATTCTGTGTACGTAATTTGGAGGATTCTGGCCACTGAGGATTATTATTGGACTGGACAATTGACATGTCTTTGGTGGCAGCTTGATTAGTTTATAGGACTTGGAATCTGAAAGTTGCGACTCGCGGAATGAGATGTGAATATTGATGGTGTGCGATTTCTTGAGGTTGCATGTGCGGAAACTGGATGAGAATTCTGCCTCTGAGTTCTTGACTTGTGTAAGGAAGTCGTCAGGAAGGATATTGAGCTCATACTGGAAGCTTCCTTGGAGTTCGCTAGTCTTTCGCAGCTTGGAAAGATCCAGTGCAAAGTTGTCAAGTTTGAGGAGTGTGATATCCTCAGAAGCTGTATGTTTCATGTCGTTGATCTTGATTTCAATAGTCTCTCTCAAATTAACTGAAAGTGAATCCACGAGGAGTTTGTTCCCTTCTTTGAAGCCCTCGGGGCCCTTGGTAGATAGTAGTGTCAAAGCAGATCCATCAAGATTGTTCCTAGTAAGGTACTGTGAGGAAAAGGCTGCTTGGACTTTGAACCGAATATCCTTGGCTCTCGTCTCTGTTGAATCTGAAATTTTGAGAATCTTCTTGAATAAGTTCCCTTTGTTCGTTGGGTGATTCTTCTGCGACTGAGTCCCTGGTAAAGTCTTGACGTTGAACCAGTTAGATGTCAAACACACAGGTTTGTGCTCCTCGACTTGGTCGAAAGTGCAGAATTTCAATTTGGCAGAATCATCCACGTCGAGGTACCGACTGCTGACTATGGCCTTGACGTGATAGTTGACTTGAGAGGTGAACCCATCTAATGCAACACTGGATGATGGAGGAAGTGGGAATGTCTTGTGTCTTGAGTGCTTGCCATCACATTGTGCAAAGAGAGGAAACTGGAGCTTGAAATAGAACTCATGGCGTCCTTCGTTGCGTGAAGCACCGCGAGAAGGAAGAAGCTTCTTGACGTCTTTCAACATCCAGTTAACTTCCTTATGGCTGCTACCACTGCTGCTCGTACTGTCTTTGATCTTTGCTTCTGAGACCCCTAGTAACTTGACCTTGATCGACTCCAACAACACACGATTCTCTACAGTCACGACAACCTTTCCCTTCACAAAGTCGAGGTTGGTATAAACCCTCGATGGGTCATCGAGCAGCACCTGCACCGACATGGACCTCATTCCGTGGGATTTTTGGACGTACTATTAGAGTAGAAGGTTGGGCTTTAGAGCAAATCGGATTAATTAAATACTCCAACGTTTGTCTGACCGCCGTTGCCAAAACTCCACAAAATGGTGCCCAAAAAAAGCCTAAAATTCTCTTTATCTGCGTAATTATGCGCGCTCATGTGCAATTTCTCCACGATAGTTTTTGCGGGGAGCGTCTACGGAACTTTAATAATCCATCTCTTTGTTTCTATGATTTCTATGACGTCTATGACCATTGACGACTACGGTTATTGTGAATAGTGAAAAGTCTCTGGTTGAGTAGTTCTCTCTAGTTCCTGAGAACCCCGAAAACATCTTCTTGCGCTGTAATATCTGTGTAACAAAAAGAGGCAGCTAACGGGCTGAAATCATCAAATACGAAGAGCCCTGGGATCTTATTAGGTATTAAACTATGGAATATCTGAACAAGGCGTTGTCCGAAAGTTGTTGGAGATACTCTTCATTGAAAGCTTTGTTGGCAACTTCACTACGCTCGACGTATTCGGTATAGTCATCCAGAACGATAACGACAATTGGGAGGGTCATCTTGATGAGCTCTTTGTTCTTCGACTCTCTGATACCAATGGTTATTTCAATGTAGTGCGTCTCGTCAAAAGTACACAATTCCAACGTGTGTGATGTGATCTGTAGAGGCTTGATCCCTTCCAGCATTTCTTTGGTTGGTAATGGAACATGATATACTATAGATGATCCTGGAGTCTCGAAGTCTGACTTTACCAGATTGGCCAAATCAAATGGAAGATTGTTGAGATCCTTCTTCAGCAGAACGTCTCTTGTGTCAATTGAGCCCTCGTCATGGTACGCTCTATACGTTCTGTTGATTCTGTGTACCACCTCGATTGAGCCAACGTAAGTTATACCGATGCCATTAGACCCCGGGGTTGAGGTGAACATGGAAGGTCCAAGGGTATTGAGTGCAAAGAACTGGAAATATGATTGGTCAAGAACCATTCCAGAGTAAATGTACTGGCTCTGCATTTTGGTCGCCAGGTTGAAAGCAACCGACCCAAGGTTGGCAAATGGAGGTGCCTTCTTTTTCAGGAATCTCCCTATGAAGCTCTGCTTGCGTCTTAGTGGGGACAGTTCGGAGCGCTTGTGTGGGAAGTAAAAGGAGTCTGTGGAGATGGTGCTGATTGTGACAGGTGGCTCAATCAAATGCGGGACATCCGGGTATACCTCCACCTCAGCCACTTCAGTTCCATAGGCAACAGCTGAGGAATCAGCCATACTCTTTGTGCAAATTATTGATTTGACCTGGTATTGGACATCACATTTATGATCCTCAGAAGAAAGCTCATGGTTTGTGTAAGGCAGGGAACACCTGACGTGGCCAAACTGCAAGTCGCACTCACGCTCATAGCCCACAGGACTGTTCTCACAGTGGGTCATTCGATCTTCTGGGAACGCGAAGGTGAACTTGAAGGTGTAAGTCTCTCCTGGGGCATAAATTGGGCTTTGGAAGCGTTCATTCTCCTCCAGTAACACTTTGAAGTCGTACGTGAAGTAGTGGGTCTCACGCTTCTTGTCCTGGAGCTCTTTGACCGTCACTGCTGTGTCGTAGATGCCCTCGAAGGAGACTCTGAAGAATTGGACTGTGACAGGCTCATTGAAACAGATGCTTATGGTTCCTGATACCGGCGTGTCCAGCGAGATGATCTTTTTCTGGTCGAGCGCTATGGAATGTTCCTGTAGATGGTTCAAATCCATCGCTTTCTGTCTTGTTCCTTGTAGTGCTTGTGGACACGGACTAGGGCTATTCAATGCAGTGTCCGTCTTTAAGGTTCAGTGTGGTAAGGGACCTTTAATAGATTTATAGTTCATGCTTCTTTTCAAGATTCGATTTTGAGTTCGTTGATTCAAAGTTTATTCATGTGCTTGATCTGGATCGTTAAAGATCGAATGTGCGTTTATTTTTTACGGCGCGCGGAATTTAGCCTTATCAGGTGAAAACCTTAAAGAACAGTACAACACAGCTCTGTCGAGTACGTTTCTCAGTACAGTACTGAGTAGAGTGACCAAGAGCATTCAGATCAGAGTCATAGGTCCTATTCCACTCCGTGGTAAAAAAAATTGGCTGTAGATTCACGATTCTTTAGGCCGCAAAATGACATATACCGCATTGAAACAACCAAATTCCTCACATCGCAGGGACCCTGAAATATGACGACTCTTGAAGATGTCTCATTACCAGTACCTCCAGCTCAGTCATCTCCTCCGCTGTTCTGTATCTGAAGTTGACTGACTTATCGGGCACCACGACTGGCATTGCCACTGTCGCGAGTTGTGCTTCTTTGGATTCTCTGTCAGATCTCAATCTAATCAAGATATCCAATCTGTGAATTTTTTTTTCTGTCCAAAGTGCACAGATCAAAGCTTTTGGACACCTGCGGTACTGGCTCAATAAAGGTCACCCACGTACTCCTTGGAAGCTTGTATTCGAACAGTCTCTGTCCATCGTGTGTGTACAACGGTGATTCCGTAGCTCCAGCAAGATCTATAGTCAGATCCACCTCCCTCTTCAGTAAAACATATCTTGATTCTTTCTCCACTATGACGTCTTGTGCTCTGAACGTGGTTGATTCCAAAAGAGCAATTTCCAATGATTCTATGAATAGTAGTCCAAGCTCATTACTGGTGAGTCTTCCCTCAGCGGTTGATTGTTGAAATTTGAGTGGATCATGAATTGATGCAATTGATATTTCTAGGTCCTCTTTCAAAGAATTTCCTGTATAGAGATACTGGTCTTGTTTCCGTATGATCACATGCAAGTTCAAAGTGTCTCGCTTATTGTTCTTCGAAAACAGCCTCCTCATTAGTGACTTTTTCCTCTTCAGTGATGGCTCTAATGGGGAAAACGGTCCCTTTGTTGAAAGTCCCACAGTTTCTTCTGAGACAGTCAACAAGACTTCAGGCAAATCAAACAACTTGACATCGTCGTTTTTGAATTGAAGTTCTTTGGCAGAGGTTAGGGAGAGATCTGATTTTTCGTCATTTGGAACACTCGCATGGACATAGGCCAGAAGTTCATAAAGGACCTTTCCGCAAACGCCATCGATAGAGACATCAATACTGGAAGGTAAAACGTCGAGGACATGGCCATACTTCATATCGCACGCTGTTGGCCCAAATGGATAGCCACATCTCATTTGGTGGTCTTTTGGAAACCGGAAGCTGAAACCATAAGAATAATCACCAACGGCCAACACAACGGGAAGACCCTCTTTGGCCTCCTTCAAAAGACCTTGCGAATCATACAAGAAAATGTGCTCTTCTTGTGAGTGACTTTGTGGGATAATTGTGTGTATCAGTCCCTGGAAATGGACGTGAATTTGGCTAATCTGGGTCTCCTTATGAACTATAAAATGAACCATCCCAGTAATTGTATCACTGGGTGTGACAGTTTCTGGCACATCGGTGTCCAGGACTAACTTTGAAGCAAAATTTTGGTTCTGGCTCACATTGATGGACATCTGAATCAAGGACTCGGGACAAGGGCCGCTCTCTCTATGTGACTGACGTGAATGAAGCTAGCTGTGCGTCTTTTTTCCTGACGGGACATGATTCGGTTAAATAATAAGGAGTTGTACTGCCGAGCCCTTCAGCGGCTGTGTCTGGTGTCGCCGTGACAGGAGACCGTCAGAATTAATAAGGTATCAAAATCCAGTCGAACTGATCACTGGTATGATGTATCCATACGCTGTGTCCAGATTACAATCAAGACAAATTATGGCCCGTATCACATCCAATCGCCAAATATTCATCTAGTTTCTCAATAAATCTTAGCTCTAGAGAATCTGGTGGCTTTTCTTTTCTACCATGACTAACTTTCATCATTCGTGACCCCAAGGGAAGAATAGTAGACAGTATAGGTGAGTAGCCTAGTCGTCTCATTGTCTCGGTAGCTCGTATTTAGTGACTTAGTGACTAACTTATTAGTCATCAAATCGGTTTGATTTGATTTCGGACAAATCGAACTAGTAGAAACAATAGAGGTGCTACCTGGACACGATCAAAAACTGGCTGTAGACCGAGTGAGAGTGCAATGTTTAACAGGATTTCTCACCTGGGGAAGAATCTTGTGGAAGATCTCCAGCGAAATCTGGAGGAGGCGAATAAAAACGGGAAACTGGCAGAAAACATTGACCATGACATAAACGGTTCCGATGCAGTCGACTCTACAGGCTCTACGGGTGATAGCCAAGGCGATTCTGGTGACAGTGACTTACCTGCTGATATTAAGGCCAAATTGAACAAGTTCGCTAAGTATGAGTCGAAATATCCTCTATTATTGGAAGCCTATAAGAACGAAAAGGCTAAGAATCAGCAGATTCAAGACTTTGAGAAGATTCTACAAGAAAACACTCCCGTGTCATCCATCACAGAGCCTGATGCACTTGTCGAGTATCTGAACAGTCTGAACATGAAGAACGAGATGCTCAACGGTGAACTCAGAAGGCTCACGAAAGATTCGAACACTGGTACAGACTCTGTATCACCCGTTATCGAGGAGCTGGAATTCAAGGTCCGTAACCTGGAAGCAGAACTTGAAGAGACTCGAGCTAGCTTGGACTCTCAGACCCAGGTGATACCTGATCAGTTGGAGTCGAAGCAGGGTGATAGACTCAAAGAACAGATCACACAGTTGGAATCGGATTTAAAGGAGTCAAGCGCTGCTCTCGAAAAGGCGCAAGTTGAGCTATCAGAATCGGAGAAACAGAATACTCTACTCACTAAAAAATTGGAGGAATCCTCCCGTGTGAAAGATGAGCTCGAAAACGTCAAACTGCAACATGAGAAGACCAGAAAAGAAATGGAAGGGCTCCAGGGCCATAATGATTCGCTCAAGAAGGAACTAGACGACAAGGACAAAGATCTCAACGAAGCCAAGGCAGTTGCCAAAGAATTCGAAACAAAGATCATATCCTTTGAGCAATCATTTGCCTCTCTGAAGGCTGAACTCACAGAACTAGAAGGACGCGTCAAGGTAAGTTCTGAATCTGAACAAAAGCTTCAAGCAGATCTGGACACCGTTTTTAAGACGAAGCTGGAAGCTGAAGAAAAGCTACACAAAGCAGAGTCTAAGATCCAAGAACTAATGGAAGATCTATCAAATCTCAAGAAAGTCTCTGAACCGAGCGAAACTTTGAACAACACTCAGGTGAAGGAAACCGCGGAGGCCAGCTCCTCCAAAATGAAGAACAAAAAGAAGAAGAAAGGAAACAATGCCAACAAAGATATCAACGGGGATGTCGTTGCTGATACAGTCAAAGACACTCAACAGGCAACTGTTGAAGATGTTGATCAAGAGCAGGTTGTGCCTTCTAATGGAGCTCTTCAAGAAAAGATCGAACATTTGACGAGAGACTACACATCATTGGAAAAAGAGTTTAACTCATTGAGGGAAGAGAAGTCAAAGGAGTCAAAGGAGCATGTTGAGGAGATAAACAATTTGAGAGATATGCTCAAGGATGTTGGAAACGATCTGGTTGCTGCTCGAGATGAATTGAAGCAGCTCAAGTCGGCCCCTAATCAATCGGAAGATATCGAGAAAACGGTCAATGCTTATAAGACCGAACTTGAAGTGTTGAGGAACCAGCATTCTGAACTTGTCACCAGATACGAAACTGAAAAATCCGAAAAAGGAAAGAAATATGAAGAGCTCAGCAGGGAGAAGGAGAGTCTCGAAGCCAAATCTGCAGAATTAAACGTCTCGCTCGAAAGGTTGAGGAAGGATTTAGAGGCCGTTGCCTTGCTTACCGAAGAATCAGAGCGCAAGAACGCACAAATATTGGAGCTGCGGGAACAGCTGAGCGACAAGTCTTCCATAATTTCCAAATTGGAGACTGACTTGGAGAAACAGAAAGTGGAATTCGAAGTGAAGTCAAAAGAACTGCAGCAGTCTCAATCAGCTCTTGAGAAGTCAATTGAGTCGTTGAAGTCTGAGATTAAAGATCTGAATGCCTCGAAAGCAAAACAAGATGAGGAACTGTTGGACTTCTCCAGACTCAAGAAACTAGAAACTTCGCTGACCAGAGAGCTGGGCTCAACCAAGAGTACTTTGGTCCATAGAGAGAAGACCATCGCGTATTTCGAGAAGCAGGTGAAGGAGTATGAGACATTGAAGTCTCAATTGCTGGATGAGATAACCAAACTCAAGTCCTCCAACCGTGAGTTGAATCTGAAGTCAACAGGCTTGAACGACCAACTTTCGAGATCCAACAGAGAGAAGCTAAAACTGAATGACCAGTTGAAAGATGCTATAAACCATAAGAACCTGTCCACTGAAGAGAGCAAAAGACTGTTGGATAAAATCAGCTCTTTAGAGGTCAAGTATGAAGGATTGAAGGAATCCAAGTCGACCAATACGGAGGAGGTCGAAGGGTTGAAGAGACAGTGCGATGAACTGAGCGCCACTAACAGGGACTTGTCACGCAGAATCAAAGAAGCTATGGAGGAGTTAAACGAAAGCAGATCGCTATTACAAGAGCGCACTAGAGAAGCCACCACTATTAGAGGGCTCTTGCTTGAGAAGGAACAAGAGCAGGACTCCAAGTTTGGTGAGCTAAGTAAGAAACTTCAGAATGCCCTCGAAGGGAAGGAATCGGCACAAGCTGAGTCCGATATGATCATATCAAGAATGCAAAAGGAGTTGAATGAGTTCAGATTGAAGTTTTCTGAGCTCGAAAAGCACACAAGTAATTGGGAAACCGAAAGGGATGATTTGAAAAAGGAACTTAAGAACTTGAAAGAAGATAAAGCTGCCCTTGAAAGTGAGAGACGATCCTCTACGTCGAATTCAGATGAGATCACGCAGTTGCTGGACAAGATGCGCACGTCGCTGAGTGCCTCGGAGAAGAAGGTTAGGGATTACGAGAACTTGAACAATGTGCTGAAGAAGTTGAACGATGACCTCAATTCGAAGATCGAGAGATTAACTAAAAACTACAAGTTGATATCCACACAGTTGAAAGAGAAAGAAAAGCAAGAGCAACAGCAGCACATCAACTCCCCATCTGGTACTCCAACACGAACAAGCTCCATTGGATCCAACTTAAATCGTGAATTAGCCGGACAGGCAGCGCAGCAGGGAGGGCAAAATACCAAAGAGCAAAGTGAGGCTGAACAAATACCTTATATCAGAAACGTTCTTCTGGGGTTCCTGGAGCACAGAGAACAACGCCAACAGCTTCTCCCTGTGATTTCAATGCTCCTACAGTTGAGCAAATCAGATGAGAAGCGACTAGTTGTGGCACTGAAATAGATAGAATCTGATTAGTATTACTAGTTTTAATTTCTATTTCTGACGTACGCTTTATCATTTATCAACGTAATCATTGAAGTTTCAGCTGCGCAATCTAAAAAAGTACGTGTCAAAATTTTGTGTCACGAAATTGATGATGTGATTCTGGACTCAGCGGGGAAAAGTATAAAAAGACAGATGGACGCCCCTATAAACAGATCAGTCCATCTCGGACACAAGAAGCTTCAAGTCACCAATTGACCTATCTAAGAACGAGTCAAAGAGATCACTTATACAGAGAGATGTCCAGTCAGAACCCACCGCCGCTCAGCGAGAAACGTGGCAGATCCAGAGCCTCCAGCGTCCACTCTAGCACCAGCTCTTCCCACGGCCCACTACGCTCGCCTATCAGGCCATCTCCTGCCTCGCTTTCCACTTCGCAGCGTCTGCGCAACCCCTCGTTATCAGTCAGCGCCAGTGGCAACACGCTTACACCAACAGCAAACGCGCAGAGCCACATTTCCCAAAGGCGCTCGTCCATCTCTGCCTTGAAGGACGCCGGTGACTTATCGTTCAGTATCGGCATGCCATACCTCAACACAGCCAGCACAAGCAGCTTAAAGGGCAGCCTGAACCCGCACTACCAGATCAACACAGCCTCTTCTCTTTCTGGCCCACGTACAGGCACTGGCACAGACAGCGCCCATCGTACCTCAGCCTCAAGCAGGAGCTCGCCAAGATCAAGCTTTACGTCCTATGATGCCGTCTACGCTGATATTGGCAGCAGACGTTACTCTGACCAGCCACAAAGAAAGCCTAGCACCGAAGAAGTGTTTGACCTCATGGAAAGAGAGCAGGATGCAATCGTGCTTAAGCTCATGAGAGAAATTACTCAGTTGAAGGAGGAAAACAGGGCTCTTCTCAATACGATAAGCCAACTCGCTTCAGGGAACACTCCGGGAAGCAACTACTCGTTGAGGTCGGCCTCCCAATCCAGATCGAGCATGGAGTCGAGGCGAAACTCGAGTGTCATTATCGACGACTCTGATCTGCCTTTGCTCCAGGCCTCTAATAGACTGGCACCAACCTTTCCCCAGAAAAAAAACTTCAAGCCGGCTAACCTGTCTACAACTCATTAGAATGCTCATAACTAGATTCCTTTTGTTGTTACTGTTGATCTGTGTTTTTACCGTGCTTTTGGCTAGTTTCGCTCGAGTATCTTCATAATTTTATTTTTGTGTGTGGTTTTGTGTCAACTAGAGGGCACATCACTCTTTTTGGAAAATGGAGATATCAGGAATACACACGCACGCACACACTTTCTTTTGACTTGGTTCTCTTTCTTTGCTGCCTCGGAGCTTCTGTTCAAGTGGTGGCACGACACAAAGACAAGAGACTATGAAGCTTAGACAATCCACACTACTATCAGCACTACTCAGTCTGGCCTGGTCCCGTACAATATCAGCTGATTTTGACAAGAGAGACGTCCTCGACGACAATTTGGTGACTATAAGTACTCCAGTTGGGTGGAATCCTTCTGTCCAGGCACAACAGCCTTTCCCAAAGTGGTTGACTGACTTCACTGGTTTGACTGAATGGCCAGGCTTGGACCCACCATATATCCCACTTGACTTCATTGATTTCTCCCTGATTCCAGACTTCCCGCCTTACAAGCAAGGTATTTGCCCTGGTACAAGAGATAGTTGCTCATTTGATTGTTGGAAATGTGTTGAGCCCGATGACGTCTTTACTTGCTCAAAGCTATCTCAATCTTTTGATGATGGTCCCTCTCCCGCTACTCCTAAGTTGTTGAAGCACCTAAAGAACAAAGCGACCTTTTTTACTTTGGGATCGAATGTCATCAGATACCCAGAGATTTATAAACTGACGCAGAAGGAGGGTCATTTGATAGGTTCACACACATACTCTCATAAGTTTTTACCAGAACTCACCAATGAGCAGATCATTGCTCAAATTGAATGGTCTATCTGGGCCCAGAACGCCACTGGACACCACCTTCCTAAGTGGTTCAGACCCCCCTACGGTGGGATTGATAACAGGGTGAGATCTATTTTGAGACAGTTCGGTATGCAGGCAGCTCTTTGGGACTATGATACATTTGACTGGAGATTGATTCAAGGACAAGTTACTGAGCAGCAGATCTACAACGAAGTGCGGTCATGGAAAGCTAAAGGGCCAACAGGATTGATGCTAGAGCACGATGGTGCACTACCAACTGTCAATGCAGCCATTGAAATTAACAAGATTGTTGGGGATGACCAATTGAAAGTCTCTGAGTGTGTCGGTGGTAGTGATTATATCAAAGAATTTAAAGGCTGAATCAATTCAGATGTACACGTTTTACTACCTTTTCGTGAACTGTAGGATGTGGGCTACGATTAACGCTCTAATGCACTGTACTAACGTTATACAACTTATGAGCAGCATTGCCTGTTGATCACTTGAACAACTTGGCCACGGAGACTTGTGCCTCATCGTTCTTGTTCAGAACCTTGGCGACAGCTAATTCGAAGTCCTCTTGCGTCACGTGGATTCTTCTTTCTCTCAACGCGTACATACCAGCTTCCGTACAGACACCCTTAACATCAGCACCAGAACAACCGTTCATCTTCTCTGCAATCTTTCTCAAATTTATACCCCTTGTAAGGTTCATCTTTCTTGAATGGATTCTCAAGATCTCAGTTCTTGCGGCAACTGTTGGGGCTGGGAACTCGATCTTTCTATCAATTCTACCTGGTCTCAATAGAGCTGGGTCAAGAATATCCAATCTGTTAGTGGCCATGATAATCTTGATATCCTTGGAATTTTCAAACCCGTCCAATTGATTAAGAAGTTCCAACATTGTTCTCTGGACTTCAGAGTCACCTCCAGAGGCGCCCTCAACTCTTGAAGATCCGATAGAATCGATTTCATCCATGAAAATGATGGAAGGTGCATGCTCTCTGGCCATCACGAAAAGTTCTCTCACCATTCTGGAACCCTCACCAATATACTTCTGGACCAACTCAGAACCGGAAACTCTGATGAATTTACACTCGGTATGGTGAGCAACTGCTCTCGCAAGCAACGTTTTTCCTGTACCTGGTGGGCCGTAAAGAATAACACCTTTAGGCTGAGCAATTCCCAAACTTTCAAAGAGTTCTGGATGTTTCACTGGTAGTTCTATAACTTCTTTAATCTCTTTAATTTGCTTGGTAAGACCACCAACCATATCGTAAGTGGAGTCAGGGACCTTCTCCACCATCATTAAACTGACCAACGGGTCGACCTTATTTGGAAGAATTTTGTGTAGCGTGTAGGAGTCTGATTTGAGGCAAACTCTGAGTGAAGGTTTGATGTCCTTAATGTCGATATCAGGAGCTAGGTTGACGATGTACTTGCCTTCTGGGTGGATCTTGACGAGTATCTTATTCTTGGAGAGGGCCTTGATGACCTCTCCGACATAGGATCCTGGTTCTTGTAGTAGCTTCAATTCATCTTTGAGGAGCGTCACTTTGGAGTTGAGAGAGTTTCTTTGAGCCTCAAGTCTTCTCAGGTTCTGAGTTTTGGCATTGATCTCTATCTCTGTGTCCTGAATACGTTGCTCTAGAAACTGGAAGTAATGGTTAGTACAGTTCTTGAAAGCCACTAGCTAAACCAATTGCAACATACTGGTCTGATACCACCTTCGTGTACGAGTGCAGACATGCCTGAGTGTCTTAAATTTATGGGAACGGTCAGTGTTTTGAGGATTTCGGTGGCTTTCTGTGGGCTTTCGTTGTTTTCGTTTTGCCATCAAGATTTATTTCCGAGGGTTTTTTTCCGTAATCACATGAGATCATGTGATCTTACACCTGTTTTGGCTTACTGAGTTCCGGCTCAAAATCAAGGACAATGGAAAGTTGTCAGAGCAGCAGGAAACGATGATAAACAATAACAAAGAGAGGCCATTGCCCGTCAACTGCGGTCCTGTGACGTTCATCCCATACACGATACAACATAAAAGTATAAAATGAGACTACAGAGTGCTGCTGTTAGCCGGCAGCTGCTGCTGCTTTTGTTTTTCTTCTCATCAATACAGTGGTGCTCCGGGTACCAGCTCTTTTGCCGATGTCGATGCTCCTCAGAATATGAAATAACGGAGGTGGATAGCTGCTCAGAGTGCTCTAAGGGCAAGTGCAATGACAGAGTGCCAAATCTTTGTCCGAGTAGGAGCAATGGGGGAGAGGAAGATGAGGTGTTGGAGATCACGGCACAGTGCTTCCAGCGAGAATCACTTAAGGACAAGTTTATTATCGGGAGTTTTGCGCTTGCAACGGTATGTCTTCTAGCTGCTGCTGTTGGTAGGAACTACGTGAGGGATTACACTGGGTTTTAGACGCTATGGACTTTGTAATAGAGAATGATTCCGAGTTCTATTGTGTGCTGTAGAAAATGCAGAATGTGCTATCGTAGGCCGAAGTTCATTATTTACGCATTCCCGTTCTCAGCGTAATCACCAGACCAGACGCGATCAGGTTTTCGAGAACCAAAAAAAAAATTCAGTGAAAATGCGAATCACCGCCAAATAAAAGCGATCAAAGACCACCGGAAACCACAGGGAATTCCACCACAACTCGCCTAGTCCCCTAGCTGAGTCTGTCTATCCATTCCCAAAAGTCGCGCGGAACATCTGTCAAAATGTCGCACTTGAACAATCAGGGCCAGAACCAGAACCAGAGCCAGTCCCAAGGTCAGACACCAAGTCAAGGCTACAACTCGGGCTACAAGAGAAACTATAATAACAGAGCTCACAACCCGAACGTCGCTTATGGGTACCCACAGGGAGCATATGCCATGCAAGACCAATACATTGGAGGCTATCCAGGTGTCTACCAACAACAGTACACCTACGCTCCAGCTGCTTATGGGCAATCATACGTCCCTCAACCTCATCTGCAGAAGCAACAGTACCCATCCCCACACCATCAGATTAACCTCACCACTGCCACTGGCGAGAAGGTCGATGTGAAATCTCTGTCAGGAAGCACCCCTAAGACAGCCAATGCCACTTTGAGCAAATTCAGCAGCCCAGTGCAGACTTCACCAGTTCTTCACAAGAAGTCTCCAAGTGTCACCTTGACACCATCGATGACATCGGCCTCCATAGAGTCACCAGTCACCTCACCAGCTAAGAACTCACTAGCTGAACAGTTCAAGGCCCAAGTTGCTGCTAAGGCTGCTGCTGCTAAGGCCAAGGCTGAGAAGTCTGAACCGGTTAAGGAACAGAAAGAAACTAAGGAGGAACCTAAGGAGGAATCTAAGGAAGAGAAGACTTCTGCACCAGAACCTAAGGAAGAGAAGAAGGAAGAACAACCGTGTGTCGAGGCACCAAAAGAGGCCGAGCCAGCCAAACAGGATGAACCACAGATGCCAATAACGAAAGTTGAACCTGAGCCAGAGAAAGACCAAGAGCCAGAACCAAAGAAAGAAGCGGACCCTGAGAAAGAGGAGATCAAGCAGGAACAAACTGAAGAGTCTGTGCCTGAAGTTGAGTCCGAAGAGAAGCCAAAAGAATCAGCTATCCCAGAGACCATTGAGGAGACTGTGAAGGAAGTGAAGGTTGAAGATCCAAAGGATGACGAGTTCTCAATCTCCAAGTTCTTCAGAGCTTTGGAGACCTCAAAGCCAATCGAAGACCCATTTTCCTACAGCTACCCAGAGGGTTTCCAAGGCCCTGATGAGAGGCTCAAGAAGGAAGATGTTCCAACTTTGAGATATGACCCAGTCTTCCTTCTGCAGTTCGCCCCAATTATCAGATTCGCTGCCGATGGTGAGTTCAAGGAGAAGATCAGATTCATCGAGCAAAGCAGAATTGACAATGAGAGATCCGGTTCAAGAGGAGGAAACTTCAGAGGCGGTAGTGGACTTAGATTCCCATCCAACAGAAAATTCGACTCAAGATCCAACTCAAGACAGAGCTCCAAGAGAAGAGGTGGTGGCTCTGGAAGAAATGACAGAAATGACAGAAAGTCCAATAGATACAGAGATAGAGGTGACAGAGAGGACAGAGAGGAGAAGGAGCCAGAACTTCCGGTTGATGTCAAGCCATTGGAGAAGTCTGCCACCAGATGGATTCCAAAATCAAGAGCTGCTAAGACCCAGGAAGTTAAGTACGCCCCAGATGGATCTGTTCTCCTCTCAGAAGATGACATTGCAAGAAAAGTCAAGTCTCTTCTTAATAAGCTATCCTTGGAGTACTTCGACGAGATTTCTGACGAGATTATCCAAATTGGTGACCAGTCTAAGTGGGAAGAGAATGGTGCTTCTGTTAGACAAGTTCTGGAGCTAACCTTCGACAAGGCTGTTGATGAACCACATTGGTCTTCGATGTACGCTCAGTTCTGTGCTAAGCTCTGTAAGAATGTTTCCCCAGAGGTCAAGGACACAAGTTTGCCAGACAAGGATGGAAACCCATCATCTGGTTCCATCTTGGTCCGTAAATACTTGATTTCCAAGTGTCAAGTTGAATACGAGAAGGGTTGGAGTGAAGAGCTGCCAACCAACGAAGACGGTTCTCCTCTAGAGCCAGAAATGATGACTGATGAATACTACAGAATTGCAGCCTTGAAGAGAAGAGGTCTGGGTCTAGTTAGACTGATTGGTCACTTGTTTGATCTAGGTCTTCTAAGAGTCCATGTTATTTTGTCATGTCTGTCCAAACTCATTCAAGAAGAGGAGAAGCCAAGTGATGACATTGTTGAGAACTTGATCCAATTTGTCAAGACTATTGGTAAGAAGCTTGACGACAACCCAGAAACTAAGCTCAAATTGAACCACATCTTCGATGTGATGAAGAGAATGTCGACGAATCCAAACATTCCAAAGAGACTGCAATTCGCTCTCTTGGATCTGATAGATCTGAGAGTTGGTGGATGGCGTGGAGGAGAGGCCGACAAGGGCCCAAAGACAATCAGAGAAATTCACGAGGAAGAGAGAAAGAAGCAAGAAGAGCAGAAACAGAAGTCTGACAGAAAGAGAGGTGGAAACAATGATTCCAGATCCAACTCCACTAGAAACTCGAACTGGAGTAATAGTCATCGTGTCAGCGAATCTGATTTCAAGAGTGTCGGCCGTGTGGGTTCGCCATCCTCGTCTGCACCTGGTCCATTGAACTCCTTTGGCAGCAGGGGTAAGTCTTCAAGACAACCAGCTGGTGGAAATGACTCTGCTGCTCCGGCTGCGTCCAGCCCTCTAGCAGCTAGAGAGAATTCTGTGAGAGCTGCTGCTAATAGTTTCGCATTGTTGAACGATGATGATAAAGAAGAAGAGGAGGAAGACCAGCAGACCTCCCCTGCTACGACCGATGAGGCTCCAACTAAGGAGGAGGCCCCAACTGAGGAGGCCCCAGCCCCGACCGAGGAACCAAAAGAATAAACTTCAGGCGACTCTGCATCTTACAACTCAGTGAAGTATTCAATACATGAAAATAATTGTACTTATAACGGGAGCAGTAATCAACATAGATTGTTCTGGATATATCAGCAGATCTTTAAGTGTAAACAATGAGGTTTTCTTGCTCTGCTGAAGTCGGAGTCTGCGTCTCTTCTGATCCCTTGTTGGGCAAGTCCTCAGGACCAAAGCTGAGAAGGGATTTCGATGTCTTCAACTGGGTGAGTTGTTTAGAATATAATTGTGCGGCCTCCATACTGTTAGGGGATAATCCTACCTTCAAGTGTGAACCTTTAAAGAATAATGAGCGTCTTCTGTGGTGGTGGGACACTGATGAAGTCTCAATACTTGGCTCAATGAGCTGAATTTGGCTTTCTGCCTCCTCTTGTCCAAGCGCAATTTCCTCTGGCTTATAGTTAACAGCTGCCAAATCGTCATACACGTCCGTTTTCTCTTCTATTTCATCTTCAACCAGCTCTGGGACATGCTCTGTCTCTCCCACAATAGTAGGTCTCCACCATTTCAGCTTGCGCAGTCGTTGCTTCCTGAATTGTGAGTGATGGCTGTCTGGAGCAGTTAGCGGCGTACGCATGAAGCTTATGTTCTCCTCGTTGTCGAACTGGCCTTCATCTTGGGTGAATGGGCGTACGTCTTGACCAGCATCAAAGTCACTGTGAAACTCAGATCCATAGATCAAAGACTGGAAGTCGTTAGAGAGTTTGATATGCTTCTGCTGGGAGGTCTGCCAAAAGAGGGCATCCAACTCGTTGTAATTAATATGGTGGAGCTCGCTGTTTGAATACCCCCCAATGTCGTAGAGAAGCCCCAAAGAAACTGAGCTGAAGAGAAGCAGTAGTGATAGGAGCAAAGAGAAGAGCTGGTTGGCGAATTTTGTGATGAAGTCGATGGCTGCTTTGAGCTTGAAAAGGGTGATGATAAATAACAAGTTGAAGAACACGGCGGTTTCCACAAAGCGCCGCGCAATGGCAAATGGGTACTCTTTGAAGTTATTTCTGGTGTCCATTTCCAGTGTTTTGTCTTCTTTAAGGACTTTATGATCTTTCTATGGACTTCTTGATCTGGTTTTGTGTCAAATCAGAACAATGAATAACATCAACAAAAAGAAAACAGCACAATATCAAGAAATGCAAACCAAGAAGCTTTCTATTTTTTTGGTGGCCCCAGTGCGGATGTGCTCTGTGGATAGGTTTCTCGTCTTGTGGTAAGAGTGGTCGTTATGCCAGCAGATAGCATTTGAACTGTAAGACCCAATAGGGAAAGGGCTATATACATTGGAAACAGCAACCGGGTCACTATAGACCACGGCAGCAGATTACTCTATGAGCTTCTTTCACGATCATCTTGATTTCAGTTAATCAATCACCACTGCGTTAAGTACTTCTACTGCCAATCGAATTTTTCCCTTCCATCAACTTTCTTTAAAAGCAAGACATGAAAAACCAACAAGTAGTTCTCAAAATCATTGCAGCCGCCAATGGGAAAGACCGTCTTCGTCACGACCGGTGCCACCGTCGTCTTTACAGAACTGTTGGAGCTTGTTCTGGCGAAGCAGTTCCTCACTGAGCTCCAGCAGGCTGGCTACACTCGCCTCGTTGTCCAGTATGGCATCCCATCAAAGGGCGAAGAGCTCTTCCTGAAGAACCTAGCCAGTTTCTCCAAGGCCAAGAACAACGACAAGTGGACCGTCACAAAGGATAGCAGTTTCTCCATTGAGGGGCTCTCCTTCACTACAGATATCAAGCAGGTGATCTCAAGTGCCGACTTGGTGGTGTCGCACGCTGGTACTGGCTCCATTCTCGACGCGTTAAGACTCGGAAAGAAGCTCATTGTGGTTATCAATACGAAACTAATGGACGACCACCAGGCGGAGGTGGCCAACGAACTCGCCAAGGGCAACCACCTGCTCAAGTGCATGCCGAGTGCCGCTGAGCTAATCTCCAACTTGAAACGCGTTGAAGCCACCGAGTTCAAGCCTCTTCCCATTCCAAACGGCAACATCTTCCAGCAAGTACTTGAAGAAGCTTGAAACTGTGTATCAAAATCTACAAGTTGATCTGACTATCTAATCCTGTACTCATGTATCGTAAATCTCGTTATTGATGAAGGACTTCATCAAAATGGCCTTATCATCAGTGAACTTTGCGTACTCAATGATGGATTGGTCCTTTTTCGGTCCTTCGACCCAGTCGTCGTTGTAAGGGTCATAGTCATCCTCCAATAGCCCCGACTCTAAAGCATACTCTTCCTCAAAAACATCAGTATCCTCCAGCTCTGGCTCTTGGTCAAACAAGTGTTGGTCTTCTTCATGGCTGGGCCCGCCACTAAGACCATCCACGCCTCCAAGATCAAGGGCAAACTGTGTGTTGAAGTTATATGAGAAGGATCCACACGACTCAGGAGAATCAATTTGGAACTCGTCGAGCGACCGACTGATAACCTGGGGGTAGTGACGCTTCGCCAGGCGCGTCTTTCTGAAGTCCGTGATGAAAGTCTCATCCACTTTCGCCTTTCTTGAACGGAATCTGTTTTCGTCCAAGTTCTGTGGGAATGGATTCAGTATCTGCATGTACTTCCCAAAGAAGTCGGCTCTTCTTGTGAAAAAGGCCATCAAACGGTTGAAGTACAAAGAGTACACCTTCAGCTCGTCTGGGAGACAGCCAGTGATCTCATGGGGATCAAACGGAAACATGTTGGATGGACCAATAAATCTGTGGTTAGTGATGTATCTCACTTCAGGAAACACATTATCCATGATTCTTGCTAAGACATAGTATAGTGAGTAAACCAGTTTGTGAATTGGAGAATCACATATATTTATTGTGAAGGCCTCGCTGGGTATGATCTGATGGAACTTGTAGTAAATTTGGTATGATGATATTGGTGGGTAGGCAGTGATGTAAGCCGGATTGTACTGATCCCTCACTCCCGAGTTGACAAGTGTCTTGTCAAGAAACTCAAGTAAATCACTGAACTGCGCTCTGAAAAGAGGATCCCTGGTCTTAGTGACAAATGGTCTCAGGTCCTTCACATGCTTGTAGACTTCGTCAAAGACTCCAAAAGAATAATTAGGGGTGAAAAGGGATCTAGTCATAGATAGGGCAGACTGTGCAATGAATGTGAGAACTGGCGAAGACTCGTGGAGGTTCTCGTGAAACTCTTTCAATATGGAGATCGACCCGTTGACGAAATAGAACTTCAGCGATGATTCCGTGAGGATATCTGTAGAGTGAAGACATATTGTTGGGCCAGACATCTGGCCAAAAGTCATCATCGCCCTTCTGTAATCATGTGCCTTCAGTGCTTCGATCATGGAGGAGACATTTGACCTCAGCTGAGAAAGTGCCTTCGCTCTATGGAACCTTGCAATCTTCAATAACCGCTCTAATTCAAGCTCTCTTATATCACAGTCATCGTCACTGATCTTCTTGAACTTCATCAAAGCTGCCAATTTTTTCTTGAGCTGTAGGTGAAGCCAGAAACATGCAAACATCAAATGAGCTGAGAACGAGCTTGGATCAGGCTTGATTGAACTGTAGACCATCCGCGTGAAATATAACCTTCCCTGAAAAGACGCTTGTGTCTCATTAAAAAATTTCATCTGTTGTGATTGCAGCACTGATGGCTTGACATGTTTCACCAACTTCACAGTCAAATGGTGTAGCCGTACTGATGGCACTTCCGAGAGGGATGTGGATGGAGGAGTGATGAGAATGCTGTCGGAGGGAGACTTATTCTTCATTTTGTCACATAGTCCATATAACTGCGCTTCCTGTATAGCTTTCTTTCTTGAGAACTCCTCCTTCTCCTCTGGAGTAAACGAAAGATAACTGCACGGGATTCTCTCCTGCCGTATCATACAATTCCTGCACTCAGGTAGAGTCTCACTACATTTCATCCGTCTTTCCTTGCACTGGGCACATCCTATTTTGAAGGCCGGTTAGTATAACGCCTAGTAACGGGCTGCCAGCGCTAATATCAACAATAAGTACCCACTAACGGCCGGTATCCTCCGCAGATCGGACAACACTTACCCAACTTCGAGTTCTTGTGCTTTCTTCTGGTCTTCTTTACCTTGGGTGGTTTGGCCTTGACCTTGTTCTCTGCCACCATGTCCCCTGTGCGACTTTCTCCCCTTCGCAGTGGTGTTTCTCGAGCTCTGGCACTGTCTCAAACAAATATGTGAAGAAGCTTTTCGATGGCAGAAAGACGGCAGAATCGAACCTTCCATTTTCGGTGATGTCCGGATGAATGATTGGTAATTGCTGAGGTAATCTGATTTTGGTGATTCATGATGGTGATCACGTGAAAATTCGATATTATTGGCTTTGTTAGTCACATTTTCACTGTAGCCCTTGAAAGACATAAATAGCAAGGGATTCCGCTCTTTAAGCTGCTGCTCACGATCTCACGACGACTCAACGATGTGCAGATTTCTTATATTCAAAGGAAAGGAGCCGATTCTGCTCTCCCATCTGCTCACGAGGCCAGCACACTCCATCATCAAGTAAGTACTGTTCAACATGACTTCTATTTGACATTCTGCCTGAATCATTACTGACACTCATCGCGCAGCCAGTCCTTCGACAGCAGGCTCCGGCTAGACAAACGAAGACCAATCAACGGTGATGGGTTTGGTGTTGGTTATTACTCGCTCGACCCGGAACTGGAGTCAGGCCCTTGTGTTTTCAGGGCCATCACGCCTGCATGGAACAACATGAATCTGGAGAGATTGGCAGAGAAGACCAAGTCGAACCTGGTATTCGCTCATGTGCGGGCGTCCACTTACGGTGTACTTTCAGAGACCAACTGTCACCCTTTCACATATCATTCGCTCATGTTCATGCATAATGGGGGTCTTGCTAACTTCAACATTGTCAAGAGGAAACTCACAAATCACATTAAAGACGAGTACTTCCTGTTCCTTCAGGGTTCAACAGATAGTGAATGTTGCTTTGCATTATTTCTAGATACCTTGGACAAGATGGGAATAGACCCGAAGAGTAAGCGAATTCCACACGCATCGCTGCGTCAGGCGCTTTTGAAAACCATCGAGTATATCAAGAAGTGGACCACTGAGGTGTCTGCTGAACCTTCCCTACTGAATTTCGCAGTCACAGATGGAGACTCTGTTGTTGTCTCCAGATACATCACATCTAAGACTGAAGAGGCGGCATCTTTGCACTTCAGCTGTGGAAGCAGCTTTGTGGAGTACGAACCAAACCAATACAGAATGGAGAGACTAGACAGAGGCCAGAGTGTTATTATGGTGGCATCTGAGCCACTAACTTTTGAAAGAGGTGATTGGATCGCTGTGCCAACAAACTCAGTGCTTACAATTAAGAATCAGACCGTACTGCTGCATCCTATTATTGATGAATTTTACCAGGAGGATCCATTATACTCTCGTTCATCAGACTTTGCAGAGAGTAAGGGTCTCATGGGATCCGTTCCGGTTGCAGACACACTCAACTCGGAAGTGCCACCGCTCGAAAGAGAGGGTCGTTCTAGACCGTTATTGGTCACATGAAGTTGTTACAGATTGGTTAATGAAGCATGATACAGATTACACTATATGTAGGAAACTGGTTGAGATACACTTTGTTTAAGACTTGCGTAGAAGAAACAGAATTAAAACCCTTTGGCTCAGCACATAATAACTGTTCAATGCGAACCAAAGACAGCCTTGAGGAAACAAGTGAAAGAAGTTTTGATACTCCAAGTTTAATGTGAAGTCCTCTTATATTGAAAATAATAATAGTAACACAAAACTACTTGTAGATATTAGTACTACTTATATCACCAATACGTTTAGCTGTATACGACGCCGTCGACGTCTAGCTCATGACCGCGTAGTAGTACTCTTTCCAACAATTCTCATTTATTGAAAGTTCCATCTTTTAAAACTTAACCATGAAGACCGTCATTTTTCGAAAATCATATCCGACGGATACCGACGGAAAATTGATCTTTTCCCTCTAACTCTCTGAAGGAGCCTTAAAAATGGAGGATAACTATATTACTATATTATATACAGGTAGTAGTATCCATGTAGTACACCATATCCAATTTATCTCTTTTGTGGGTCTTTCAGTTACAGTTTTTGAATCTAGTTTGGAATAGTTTAGATAGCTTATAAAACGTTGGTAGTCTATCCGATCGAGAATTGGACAAAAGAAGCGAGGTTTATGAAGTCAGATCATAAGACTGTCTGAGTCTGAGAGTCCCTATGCACTTTTCAACTGTAGCCATTTGCCTCGATTTAGCTAACATCAACATTTTTCATGGAAGAGAAAAAATCGAGCCTTTGAAAAGCTCATCCTCATCACTTGACGAAATCATTTAGACACCATGTCATACAGGGGCTTTGGACTAGAGAATGTCGGAGCGGCAGAAAAGAAGCCGTTTGCTGAGATGACTCAGGAAGAGCAGGCCGAAGAAGGTGCAAAGCAGATGATCGAGTTCATGTCCTCGTGTCCTGGTAAGGCGGCGATCTCAGGTGTGACAGGTTTTGGACTTGGTGGTGTTTTCGGTCTCTTCATGGCTTCTGTGAGTACTTATTCTGACACCTCCTGGTTGATTACATACTAACCCTGGGTTCCAGATGGCCTATGACGTCCCTGTTGGCGGAGGTGCCAGCCATATTTCAGATCTGCCTTTCAAGCAGCAGGTGAAGCTCCAGTTCACGGATATGGGTAGGAGAGCCTGGTCGAGTGCGAAGAACTTTGGCTACATTGGTATGATCTACGCTGGTGTTGAGTGTGGTGTCGAGTCGGTGCGTGCAAAGAACGACATCTACAATGGTGTTGCGGCAGGATGCATAACCGGTGGTGGGCTGGCCTTCAAGTCCGGTCCACAGGCTGCTCTTATAGGATGTGCTGGTTTTGCTGCTTTCAGTACTGCAAGTGAGTACCTCTTACTAAACCTTCATGCGTGTCTTCATACTAACTATTTTGATCTCCAGTTGACCTCTACATGAGAAGCGAAAACGGTAAACCACCTGCCAACGATTACGACGAATGAAACGACTCACAAGCTCTGACGAACCAAATATTCTGTAAATAGATATGAACTCACTCCTACAGACTGCCAATATGTAAAAAATGTCCTATGCTTTCATCAAGAAAGTCGTATCTTTAGTAAGTACACAGCAGAATATAACACAATTAGTAAAAAGATCAAAACTCTATGGCTTGATAGAATGTCTGTCGTATTGGTGAGAGTGGATGAAAGCCTCCTTTGCTCTTTATCTTCCTGGAGCTGCCGAAACTCCTCTATTATTCGCTTGATCTGTTCTTCGTCCGTTATAATGATTAGGTCCCGGTGATTCTGGGGAATCACAATTGAATCTTCTGTCTGGACGCTCTGATCCACCATTCTGTTGGATTGTTCTCCTTTCAATCGTAGAACCGAGCTTTGGACTCTGGAGTCCGGTTTCTTTTGGAAAAGACTGGTATTCTCCCGTTTTAGTGGGCGACTGACGCGTGAATGTGAATTCTCATCCTTTGCGGGTAGGGACACAGGTGTAGAACTCTCTCTTGGCTTGTTTATGAGATACGGTAATGGAAGTGGCTCACCCAGGTATTTCTTGACTTCACTTCTCCTTATTTTGAGCGGTTCTTTCTTGACTGGAGCACGCGCGCTCGCTTGAGATGTGTCTGGTATTTCTCGCTTTGTGCTTCCGATGTTCTCATGGAGACGCTTATGGAGCTGCTGAAGCCTCTCGCGCCGTATCTGGCCTACTTCCCCACCAGAATCTGATTCTATGTTTCCGTGGAAGCTCATATGTATCTCTGTGGGATCACTCGTGGCATGTCCCTCCCAGTCGGTAGTTGATGTTCGAGTTTGTTTACGTTGTTTGTTTACTTTTTGCTTTTTCATCAACAAAACTTCCTCTACTGCAAATTGTCGTGAAACTATCGTAGTTTGACAGAACGGGGTGACTTTGTTCTGCGCCTTCTATACAACTCGAAACAGACTCCAGCACTATAGAGAAAGAATCCACTCCCTATTCAGCGACAAGGGAGCCGACTTGAGACCATAACTCAACCAAAAAAATCTTGCAACATCAACACCATGAAAGAAAGAAAGGAAGAAAAAAGCATGAAAACAGAACAGAACAGAACAGACCAAGAAACCAGATTAGGAGGAAAACAAACAAAGATAAAGATCATCAGATAATTAACAAAGATAAAGATCATCAGATAATTAAAAATCGAGTAAACACTTCGGTAAAAGGTCAAAGGTCAAAGTAGAAAGGACGCCAGCGAGTAGTTGTTAGGCTACCCGGCAGACCAAAAATGCAAATCAATATAAAAAGGAGGAATCAGTGATCTAGATTAACACTCAATGAGGTAGAGGGAATGGAAAGGGTATTCAGAAGGAGAAGTTGCCCTGGCTCGCAGGGTTGAAGGTGAATTGATTTCCATCTTGGGCAGGTGCAAGACCTGCATCGTCGTCAAGACCTTCTTCTGGGGCAAAGTACTTGTCAACAATAGTGTAGGCCTTCTCGTAAATCTTAGAGTTTTCATTGTTTTGGCACACAAAAATCTTTTCCATGCCTCCACACTCTTCGATGAAGATTGCGTTCTCATTCTCCTGCAAACCTCTGGCTTCTTTGTCGAGCTCACCCATTTTTAGAATGTTTTCCAGAGCATCTAGAGTAACCTCAATGATCTTATTGTCGGCAACAGCCAGTAGGTCACAAAGAGGCTTAATACAGCCCTGACTAACAAGGTATCTGATGATGTCTGGTCTCGTCAAACCACCAGACGATGCGTTGGAGATAGCCCAACAAGCCTCCTTTTTCGTTTTGTAGTCACCGGACTCGAGAAGTCTGATGACGGGCGGAATCAGGTTAGCTTCAATGACCGCTTGTATTTGGTCTGGGTTACCAGCAGTGATGTTGGAGATAGTCCAAGATGCTTCCTTTCTGATGGAATCCTTAGAAGAGGAGAGGAGAGGCAATAGTGCAGGAAGAAGACCAGCATTGATGACAATTTGTGTTTGTAGATCATTACCAGTAACAATGTTACCAATGGCTCTTAGTGCAGGGGTCTGAACGAGGGTCGAGTCATGTCCTAGAAGCTCAACAAGTCTCTTTGGGATTCTGTTGTCAACGACAGCTTGGATAGCTTCGTAAGGACCATCTGACAAGTATGAGATGGCCCAACAGGCGTCCACCAAAGTTTCAACATCCGAAGAATAGATCAGCTTGGCCAAGGTTGGAAGAGCCTGGCTCACGATCTGCCAGTCTGGCTGTGGGTTTTTTCCTCTGCAGAGGTTAGACAAGGCCCAGGTAGCGGTCCTGACCAGAGACATCTTTGAAGCCTCAAATAGTGAAAGCACTGGAGCCATAGCGTTACAGTCAAGAACGTAGTCTCTGTATTTCGAGGAGTCACCAGCAACGTTACCCAATGCCCAAATGGCCTGCTCTCTCACCTCCATTGAGGAGGAGTACAGCAGGTTGACAAATGACGGAACGGCACCGGCCTGGATCACAAACTCAGTCTGCGCAGAGGTACCAGATGCTATGTTGGTCAGAGCCCATGCAGCTTCCAATTGAAGGATGTCATTTTGGTGGTTCATCAAGGAAACCAAAGTTGGAACAACACCAGACTTGATGACGAGGTCAATTGGAGGGTTCTTCTCTCTGGAAAGTATTTGTCTGAATCTGATGGTGGCGGCGAGTTGAGAATCGAAGTCGGATGATTGAATTTGCTCCATCATTCTTGGTAGCTCTTGTTGTAGGTTACGTAGGAAGGAAGTCTCCTCGTCCTTCTTAGCTTCATCGTCTTCGTCATCAGAGTCAGCAGCGTCAGCGGTGAAGTTTCTTCTCTTTGCAAGGGTCTCGTCTCTCTTTGCCTTTCTCAATTCAACCGTCTGGTTCTCACGACGACGGCGCAATTCGTCAGCGTTAAATCTGCCCTTGTTCTTGAAATTCGTACGACGGTGATCTGGCACGTACTTGTTGGTAGAGTCTGAGTCCATCTTGTCTAATTGAGAGGAAGAGTGAACAGCAAGAGCAGCAGAAGATAGACAGATGTGACCTGGTCTGTGATCTGTTTCCAGTGGAGATTCTGGGAAAACGATGGCTGTTGAACTTTTTCGAACTTCAACTTTTTTCTTGTGCGAAAACTGAAGAAATGCAGTTTTAACATCTGGAAAAGGATATTTGCCTGTTTTGGACGGATTCTTCGGCGGGTAATCAAAATAAACAAACAAATCGTTAGGACAACGAAACAACGAATTCCGACCGGTGAGGCAATATTACGAGGGTACAGGGCACAAGGCCTTAAGCTAGTCGTTGGACTACTTCTACTTCTCCACTGCAAAATTCCTGACAAAACATGACTAGAGCCGTCTCGTTACCATCGAAGATGTTCAGGCCTCGTGGTATCAGATTCCTACACGCATATTCAGCAAGGGCCCAACAAACAGTTCGAATTGGACAGCCCCTCGCCCTCGGAACAACAACACTGGAGCCGCAGTATCGTGTTGGATACGATCCACTTTACACTTCTCCTTCACACAAGTTTGTTTCTGTCCTAAAGAGAGCATCTCTGGGGTTTGGTTTTATTGGGCTCTATGCGTCCCATCTAATGAGCTCCACACCACTATTTGCAGAGTCCATGGTCTATATAACCGCAGGCCTGTCCGTTATCCCACTCCCCATCATCCACCTTCTGACACAGCACCACGTCACCAGAATATGGAGGCTCTATGACAGCTCTAAGCCACAAACACTAGAAAACTTAACTTCAGATGAGACTCTGGTTGCGGAGAAGATATCAGTGACAGGGAGAAGGTATTACAATACTTTGGTCAAAGTGAAAGATCTGGAAATATTCAATCAGACCCCCGTTAAAGCAACGTGGAAGACAAAAGATGGGCTTTTCTACGTTACAGATAACGTAGGTGGAATCAAGATGGACAGAATCTGGGGAATTGCTGAGCATCACAGTGGGATTGATAATGGACGGTTCTTTGGCCAGTGATGTTTTTCTAGGATTGACACTGAACTCCCATTGGAAGTCCTCTGTGGGACCCTCATGACTGTCCAGTGCTATTTGTTATAGAAGGCTGCCTCCTTTATGTTGGTATTCTTCTACGTATAGTAAACGACTTATTTATTGTAATATGAGAAGCTAAAGCTGGCTGGCTGTAGAAGGAAATCATGAAAAACAAAAGGAAAGCGACGAAATCTGGTGTTGATGCTACCAGACCTAAACGTATTTTACAAAAATGAGCGATTCATCGATGGAGATTGACGTGAGTGGCACAATCAGAACCTTTATATCAAGTCTTGGACTCTAACATTTTCTTTGACAGTCATTTGAGGTGATAACAAGACCGAACTCTATATGGCTGAATGGTGTGGATGAATTATCAACGAACGACATCAAGTCGTACATCAAGAAACATACAGACGAACACTTCACTGTTGAATGGATCAACGACTCTTCCTGTATGTAATGTGCTCCATGAATTTCAGTGATCAGCTGAGACTAACCTAATAACAGTGAACATTGTGTTCGAGAAGGACGAAGAGGCGAAGAAAGTGCTCGACAAGCTCTCAGTAGAGCCAACAGACGATATACAGAAGGAAAGGCTCATTCATCCAGTCTCTGAATTGAGAAAGGGATCCGCCTTCACATCCAGAATAAGTAATTCGAATGATAAGAAGGTCAAAAATGCTGCACAGTACTCCAGGTACTATTTGTTCAACCCAAAAAAGAATGAGAGAGAAAGACCAAGCAGATCCAGAGGGAGCAACTACCGTGATAGGGACCCAGTCAGAAGAAGGAGAAGAGGATCCGAGGACGACGTGGATTTGTTCCCAAATAAAATATCTGCAGAGGATATTCCTGTCGAACAATCTAACGATGGGCTAGAAGAGACCAAGTCCAGTCAGTCGCTTTTAGAAAGAATTGGGGCCAATGTCACTTTGTCTGATAGAATATCATCCAGAGAGCTTGATGACGATGATTTGTTTAAAAGATAGGAACCCTCTCCATGTATCATTATTGAACCAAAGCTACGTAGTTAAAAAAACAAATGAGTTGTTGATATTAACAGATAGAAAGCTCTAACAAATTAACATTAGCATATGAAGTAGTGGGTAAACGGCAGTTGAAGTAAAAAAAGGATTCTATCATAATAGTAGTGCTAGACCGGCAACGAAAGCGGAACCGGCACCAACACTGAAAACATTAGCGGCGCCATTGGAGTATGAAGCATCTCTTTGGACTGTGCTGTCAGCAGTCTTGTCGAATCTTCCGTAACGGTGAGTACCAGTTTCTGATGAGGTAGAAGAAGCAGCGGTCTTGTCGAATCTTCCGTAACGGTGAGTACCAGTTTCTGATGAGGTAGAAGAAGCAGCGGTCTTGTCGAATCTTCCGTAACGGTGAGTACCGGTCTCTGAGGAAGTCGAGGATGCGGCAGTCTTGTCGAATCTTCCGTAACGGTGAGTGCCGGTCTCTGATGAAGTAGAAGAAGCAGCGGTCTTGTCGAATCTTCCGTAACGATGAGTTCCAGTTTCTGAGGAGGTGGATGCTGGTTGGGTTTTATCGAATCTTCCGTAACGGTGGGTATCCGTGGAAGTTGCGTCGTCTGCGCTGACAACAGCAGCTAGAACTCCGAAAGAGAGCAAGGGTGTGAATCTCATTGTGGTCTTTAGAGAGATACAGAGAGTACTGGCTCGAGGACGGGTCGTAATGTTGAGAATTGAGTCCAGTTTTATGTTTTTCTTTTTGAGCTTTCGCCAAAGCCGAAAGCAGATCCATCGCAGCCGATGATAAGGCCCAAAGAGGAAACGGCGAGAGCGCGATTTTCGCCAAATTAACTGAATGAGGAAATCGACTTACCGAAGTGGGAAGCTGGAATAAACACTCCCGAGCCATTTGGCGCAATATCTTATGACGTAGCCGGAGTTGAATACTCTGCTTCTATTGGCTGTTGGGCTGAACATCAAAAGTTGAAAGGTTTGAATGTACCACGAACTGCTGGCGAACTAGTGAAAGGGATGCAGAAAACCTATAAGTGATTCTACCTGTGGGAACTGAAGTGTAGCGTAAAATGGATGGTAGTGAAGGGTTGACAAAGTAGCCTATTGATAAAGTCTGACGGACGATGTCGTGTGTTGTTGTGACATCAGTTCAAAGTGGTGGTGGGTTGGTGATAAGTTTGGACCGGACCATCCGTGTTCATAGTGGTTCCTAAGATGTTAGTGTAAGGGATATTGAAGGACCAAATCAAAAGGACTACAGGATTAACACGTTGTTGAGCACTAGATGGGTGTCCTGAATTCTAATACCACCCTGTGAGAGCATTCCAACAAGGACACCCAACGTACGAGAGGCGACACCTATAGTGTAAGGTCACGAAAAGACGGCCGGTACACCCTTCAACGATAGGAAGAAACTCACATAGATGTTTTTCTGTTTGTTGTTGGAACGAAATTTAGTGCACTGTAGCCTCTATGTAGGTACAGCCCTCGACAATTACCAAGTTCTTCCATGATCAACTTGCGGAATCTCTTCAAAGATTCTCCAGGGTCTGCTAATTTACGGCGCTATGTCTGTTTCTCAGGCAACAAAACGATAATTAGCTGCAGACTCTGCATGAGCATCACTAAAATTAAAGTAATTATTATTTTCATTTGTCAAGTATCCGTCGACGTTCCTGGTATTTTGAAGAGGAACTGAGGAATTGGGAAGGCAATTTGTGACAGGAAACCAGATTCACCCCTGTATTGCGTACAATTGACGTTAGCGACTTCCTGATACCTATTTTTTTGTGCTTCGTACCTCTTGTTTGGGCTATCATAGTCCATCGGTCAGAGACACGCGCGCGGCGCACGTACCCACGCACACGCACGTATATAATTTGATTTGCAAAAACAAGATATAAAGGCGCGTCACATTAATGTAGATCACGGAGTCACAGACCTGCGCTATAGCAAATTGAATCAGCCTGCAAAGGATAATTCTAATGAGGGTTCAAGGCGTATAGACATGGGATCGGACTAGGCTAGAAAACTAACAGAGAGGAGACGAGAGTCAATTGGGAAAGCAGTCTCAGAGCCAGATCTCCAGTGTTTTTTGAGGCTTTCAAAAGCAATCAGTGACCAAGTTGTTTATAGTTTGGGATATTCTTTTCTCGTCCATTCAACGATATTATGCACCTGACTGAACTAAATAATAACGAGGACGCCTTGAGATCAGTCGTTTCAAATGACACACGTCCGTCGTAAAGTCGGTTCATTCTTGGATGTGTATATAAACAACTCGTTTCCCACTTTGAAGTAATGCTCAATTGGATTGTTCTTTCCACTCCCCATTTCCCAACCCACGAGCTCATTACAAGCACACAATGTCAGCATACATCAGATTCGTTGAAAACAGTTACTTTGGCTGGTCCATCCGTATTGCACAGTCCATCTTCACCTTCCTGAACCTGGCCATGATCGGGTTTGTGCTTGACAAGTTTGTCAGAGGTGGCTCACCAGGCTTCGCTATGTTTGTCACGGTCGTCACTCTCCTCTACCTGATCGCCGGATTCACCCTGTCTTATTTCAAGCCAGGATTCCTAATTGCCGGTGCTTTGCTAGTCTTGGAGTCCTTCATTGCACTGCTGTGGTTCATTGCATTCATTGTTTGGGCTTCCTACTTTGGTGATATCAATTGCAACTACAGATCCTACGGCTACTATTACTACTATCATTACAACACATCTGCCTGCAATGCTTCCAAGGCTGTTATTGCGTTTGGTATCTTGAACTTCCTGCTGTTCTCCATTTCTGCTGTTGTTTTGGGTGTTCAAGCAGCAAGACCAATCATTGCTTCGAACCCAGAGGACTTGTGGAAGACTAGTGGTGAGGCTGGATACTCTTTCAACAAGCACTTTTTGACTTTGGAGAGCTACCCTGTTTCAGCTAACAAGGCTGCTGATATTGAGGAAGCCGGTGCTTACAGCCTCAACCCGGAGGAGGAAGAGGAGAAAGACCAACAAGTCGGTGCCTCTGCCACTGATGCTGTTGTTGTCGACGAGCCTGTCGTCGATGAGCCTGTCGTCGCTGAAGTCGCTGAGCCAGCTGCCGCTGTCACAAAGGCTAACTGATTCTGCTCAACGGAAGTTTAGCTTTACACCCTGTTTTCTCCCGCTGCTGCCAACCTGCGAGCCAGCTCTTTTTAATCAATTAATATCTTAATAGCGTGGGTACTCCCGCCATACATTCTCCCTTCCAATCCAAGCTATGACTGTGCTCATATATGTAGTCCATTGCAAGGGACATGCTAAGGAAATGTGCCAAATCGCACCAAAAATTTCATCTGACATGACTGGGAAAAATGCACGAAAAAATGCCACCAAGGGCTTCTTCAACGTTAGAGAACAGTGGCCAGGAACCCAAAGATGAGTAAGGCGAACACGACACTGTCCAAATATAAGATTGTGTTTCTTGGGGAGCAGAGCGTGGGGAAAACCTCACTGATTTCTCGTTTCATCTACGACACATTCGACGATAACTATGCTGTAAGTACAGATCAGATCAAGTCGAGTTGGGAAATGTACTAACAGGGGATCACCTATAGGCCACCATCGGAATCGACTTCCTTTCAAAGACAATGTACCTTGACGACAAAACTATCAGGTTACAACTGTGGGATACTGCTGGGCAGGAACGCTTCCGGTCGTTGATTCCGTCGTATATCAGAGACAGCGACGTTGCTGTAGTGGTGTACGACATCACATCCAAAAAGTCGTTTGATTCTGTGAACAAGTGGATTGAGGACGTGAAAGGTGAGCGTGGGGAGAAGGTTGTGATATGTCTAGTTGGGAACAAGAACGATCTGGTGGATGAAAGACAGGTGTCGATAGAGGATGGCGAGAAGCGTGCGAAGGAGCTGGGCTGCCAAATATTTGTCGAGACGAGTACCAAACTGGGCTACAATGTGAAGAATCTTTTCAAGAAGGTGGCCAAGACGCTACCAGACTTTGAGGAGGCCAAGGAGGACAAACCAGAGAGTGAGTATGACGAAGCATTAAAGAAGATGGGGTATGAGTACGCTACTAATATTACAACCAGTGATCGATATATCTGCGGAAAACAAACAGGAGGAATCGCAGTGTCAGTGCTAGCACCAAACACTGTTAGTATGGATTTGTATAGTAAGGAGAAATGTGCATTCGTTTATTCGGAGGTTGTTGGTTGTTGATAATCAATCACACGTAAATAGTTAGTGCGCCGCGCCGGCTCGCCGAATCAGAAGCGCGGAAAAAAAACACTGGGATAATCAACAGGCGAAATCTCCTGAAAACATCACCAACTTTGCTTGAGCAACTAGGAAGGACCGAGAGAATGCTGAGAAGTACACAGTGGAAGACAGCCACCAGAGCAACGCAGCTGATGCGTCCGTCGCTGGTTCTGTCTAGAGGAGTAGTGACACAGCAGGATGTCACGCCGCAGAAGCTGGCCACAGACTATCCATTAGGTGGAGCAGACATCAAACCAGCCAACTCTGCCGAATACGTCACTACCACTATGGATGCCATTGTGAACTGGGCAAGAAAGTCGTCTTTCTGGCCTGTCACCTTTGGACTGGCCTGTTGCGCTGTCGAGATGATGCACGTCTCAACCCCTCGTTATGACCAGGACAGACTGGGAATCATCTTCAGAGCCTCACCACGTCAGTCCGATATCATGATTGTCGCGGGAACACTCACGAACAAGATGGCACCAGCACTGAGACAGGTGTACGACCAGATGGCAGAGCCAAAGTGGGTGATTTCCATGGGGTCGTGTGCTAATGGTGGTGGTTACTACCACTACTCGTACTCAGTCGTGAGGGGTTGTGACCGTATTGTGCCAGTCGATGTCTACGTTCCTGGATGCCCACCAACCGCAGAAGCTCTGATGTACGGAGTTTTCAGACTGCAGAAGAAGATGAGGGCCACCAAGATCACCAGACTGTGGTACAGAAAGTGATGAGCCTTTGGATGCCCCCACAAGCACAAGCTCTCACTATATTTATTAACTTATTTATTCCATTACTTTATTGCTAGCTGACTATGCGCAGCGGCTCACTATTTATACTCCAACACTGAAATATTGTTTAACTGTAGACTAGCACTGAGTCTTGACTCTTGAGTGGACTTTGCTTATCTTTCTCGTACGGCCACACTGAAAACACCCTGGCCCGAGGTTATTAAAACCATGGTGATCCCCACAGTCTTCTCAGTATCAGTCTCAAACACACTAATCTAACTGATGCCACAATCTTGCGCACCGCTTCTCGAGTCCATCAACTACGAGGCTGATGGCCACACGCCGCACACCGTCGAGTATCTGCAACAGCAACTTCACAATTACTACCAAAACAAATACGACGAACAACAAGGCGTGCTCCCAACCAGAGCTCAGCAGCCCACCAACGAACACCACAAATACCGCAGGGGTGCAGCAGCAGCAGTTAGCTCCAACGAGGACCTCCTCGAAGATTATGTCAAGAACCACAAAGTCTGGACACCTGTGTTTGGCAGAGACGTCTTCCCAGAGGGACAGTTCAGGGATGCAAACCACCTACAGGACCAGGACGAGTACGATGCCTTCATCAACTATGCCCATATTCCCAAAATGATTGGTCCAGAACCAGTTCCTTCCTTTGCTCATCATTCAACATGCTCTCTTGGTGGACAGGTGTACATCCTCGGTGGTGGCCATAGCTTCAGCAGAGACCCAAACGCACAGAAGATCGACACAAGCAAGTACAAGATCAAGGCAAAGCCTCTTCCTTTCCCACTCGACAACACGATTCTCAACCACCCTACACTCATCCCAAACAGGAATCTCTATATCTTCAACACTGAGCCATGTACTGGCGCTCGTGTTGAGGCAACTGCCGATGTGCCTCCTCCATTGTTCTGTCTGAGCTCCTCTGAGATCACTAAGAGACACATTTTCTACTACGGTGGTTTCTACTTTGTTGACAAGATAACCAAGACCGAAGATGGCGGGTTTTTTATCAAAAGAGACGTAGAAATCAACAACTCAGGTTATATTCTTGATACTATGACCCTCAAGTTCAAAAAGTTCGAGCTCGTGGCCTATCCAACCGTCTTGACCAAGTCACCAGTCACCGTTCCAAGGTTTGGTCACACAAGCACCTCTTTGAACATACACAAATGTCTCTTTGATACTGAAGAAACGATTCCTGCAACTGTTTTCATCATCGGTGGCTATAGGAAGAACGACAAGGGCGAGTTTGAGACCATATCTGATCTATGGAAAGTGGAGTTTTCCACCACCTATAAAGGGAAGCACCACTATCTCGAGTTTGGGGAGACTCTTCTGGCTACCCAGATCAACGCTGATTCTAAGCTTGATCTCTCGTGGCCGTGCTCTAGGGCTTTCCATGTTGCTGAGATCTTTGACTCTGAGTTTACGTTTGGGTCTCAACAACCACAGGCTTCATACATCAACGATCATAAAGTAGGGATTGCAAGACCAGCTTCTCCTGATTCAACCTACTCGTACAACTTTGATCCCAAGAGGAAGCTGAACAAGAAGCTCATCATCCATGGAGGTACATCCAAAAATGATATTCTAGGCGACACCTGGTGGTTTGATCTCGACGACGAGGTCTGGACCAATGTCAACACTTACTTCCTGGAATTCGACCAGCAGGACGATGACAAGGATCTCACCTTCCGTGATGAGAAGTTCCTCTGTGAGGTAAAGAATGTCTGTCATTGCTCAATGATCTTGGACAGGTACATCATCCTCTTCCTTGGTGCCATTCCTTCTGGGTTCTCTGACTTGAAGAACCGGTCAGACGATGAGATTCCTGATATCTCTTCTCTTCTCTATGAGATGGCAAAGGACACGGACACAGAACTTTATAACCGGCTCTTTTGCCTTAACTTGGTCACCCAGACGTGGGTTCTCATCAGATGTTACCACCACTTTCAGCCACAGAAGGACCCAACCACAAAGAATTCTGTTCTTGGCTGTGTTGGCTTCACCATAGTGGGAAGCAATTCGAAGGTCGTCATGACTGGTGGGTACCTGAAGCCTGATCTCAACCAGAACCCAGACCTTGAAGACGTGAATCTTCTTACCGGAAACCTTGCAGTCTTTGAATTCCCTCTAGGGACATCTACAAATGATAACGCTAGAATGATTTAGACAGCATCTTTCACACCGGGCACTTTTAGTTAATTCCTTCTTGGGCTTCCAGGCCATTGTTCATTTCGCTTCTTCAAATGTTTTCTAGGTCTTTGATTGAGCTGTACAGTGTAGAAGGCATATTCCCCTTGAGTCACCGATCTGACGACGACTGAGACCGATCCGCAGTAGTCTTGAGACTAGTCTTTCAAAAAGTGGACGGACGATCTTGCAACTGATTAGTAGAGATCAAGAATGGGAAAAATAACAACATCAAACATCAACATCAACAAAACAAAGTCGCCAATGATTCGGTTCTGAACCATACTACATCTAGAATGCCACTGAGATAGCGCCAAATGTTGACACGGACGGTGCGGTGCGTTGGATCAGTCACCAGTTTGACATAGACATGATCAGGACTATTGTGCCACCAAATGAAGAACCGAACTCGAGCCATCTGGTGCCTGCAACCACCCGCTGACAACTGGACATATACCTCACTAGGAGCACCATATATCGATCCAGTGACCTGTACCCGTCAGAGGTGGTCAATAGATTATAGAGCTATACGGAGGTATAAGATCAGTTTTTAGCCGGTCTGCTATCTTCACCAGACTACGCCACCTCGTGGTGGTCGGAACACTTCATTTTCATGATAGTTAGTGGCAAATCAGGGCGGACGAGGTACCACGAAATAGCTTGGATTTGTGATAATTGTTGTTGGTTTAGGAGTTTGAAGTCATAGCTGAGCATCAATAGACGATGCCCTTCGTCCATCAGTGAAACTGAGTTAACAGCCCTGCCCTCCAGCAATTTTGTGTCACGCCGGCAAGTCTCGCTAGCTGGTTTATCCGTTTCAGTGATATCTGCTGATGAGATAATGGAACTGGCAGTTTGAACTAAAATTTTATGCATTGATTGCTTCTATCCTGCGTTGTTTAAACGGATGCCTAGCTGTGCGTCACGACATGTCAGAACCTATCACCAGAGACACCTTTCACACACACATTCCAATCTGGACCATCAGTCTAGCAGTGTTCTGGTTCCATCTCATTCCAATTTTAGGAGCTTTTGACTTGTTGAAGGTATGCTCATGATAGCACATGTATATCTATAAAAGCAGTCAGATACCACTCTGATTAACCTTCGAAATCAAAAGGAGCCACACACTACACACAACAATGATCACCGTCCAGAAAACTTCCCACACTGCAGAAGAAGGCAAGAATGCCTTGTCACTTGAGGCAAAACCAGTTATGAAACCGTCATCGCTGCCACCTACACCAGAAGCGCATGCAATGGATGGCTTCAAAACCTACAATGTCCCAATTTTCATCAACAATGAGCACCTTCAGTCCTGTTCAGAGACTTGGTATGATGTCTATGACCCAGCAACGAATGTTGTTATTGCCAAAGTTCCAGAGTCAACAGACCATGAGATTGACCTAGCTTTGGACGCAGCTATTGAGGCCTTCAAGACCTTTTCCAGGGTACCAATCATCAGAAGAAATGAGATTGTCTTCAGATATATTGAATTGCTCAAACAGAACAAGGAGCTGCTGGCCAAAACGATTGTCTTTGAGCAGGGAAAGCCCTTGAGTGCAGCCTCAGCCGATGTCTACAGAGGAATTCAGTGTGCTGAGCACGCAACCCAAGTCACCAAGGAGACGGAGACCGTTGGAATGGAGCTTTCCACTGATGTTGAGACAATAACAAGAAGGGAACCAATTGGTGTTGTATCCTCCATTTTGCCGTTCAATTTCCCAGTTATGATTCCATTGTGGACGATTCCATACATCATCGCAACGGGTAACACAATCGTGTTGAAGCCTTCTGAACTCTGTCCTACAACTGTATCTATTTTGGCTGATCTAGCTTCTCAGGCGGGTGTTCCACCTGGTGTCATCAATGTGGTCCACGGAAAACACCATGTCGTCAACAGACTCATAACAGATCCAAGGGTGAAGGCTGTCACCTTCGTTGGAGGCAATAGCGGTGGCAAACACGTCTACGATACTGCAACCGCGCATCACAAGAAGGCACAGGTCAATCTAGGTGCTAAGAACCATACTATTGTTCTTCCCGATGCTGATGTGAACGCTGTCTTAAAAGGAATTGCCACTGGTGCCTTCTCTGCTACCGGTCAAGTCTGTCTGAGCACAGACATCATATTCCTTGTCGGTGGAGCAAGAAACTTCAAGGATCTGATCGTTGAGAAGGTCAAAACTCTGAAGTGCAAACCTGGTTTCGAAGATGGTGCTTTTGGCCCGGTTGTGTCACAAGATTCTAAGAACAGACTTGAAGCCATAATAGCAGATGCGGAAAACAAGGGTGCCAAGATTCTGGTGGATGGAAGAACATTCAATAAGCCAAAGTCACCTGAATATGCTAATGGCTACTTTTTGGGGCCAACACTGATTGACAAGGCTAGAACTGGCATGAGATGTGTCGATGAAGAGCTGTTTGGTCCTATGGTGGTACTTTGTGAGATCGATACACTGGATCAGGCGATTGAACAGGTTAATGCTAACGAGTTCGGTAACTCTGTTGCCCTTTTCACTAGATCTGGAGCTGCTGCTAACCATTTTGCAAAGAGTGTGAATATTGGCCAGGTCGGTATCAACACTATCATTCCGATAGGTCATGCAAACCACGGCTTTACATCGAACAAGGCTTCTTTCCTAGGGGATCTCCACTTTTATGGTCCCTCTGCGTTCAAGTTCTTGACACAGCCCAAGACTATCATCACATCGTGGAGAGGGATTGATTACAATTTCTGACCTGGATTGTATTTTGTTTTGCTGTTATGAAATAGATGTTTATATGTGCTAATCAATAGTAGTTGATGGGTCTTTGAATGAAGGCTAGTACCATTTGCCTAGATTTGCCGATAAGATTGCATAGGCTGCCTTACCGCTTTTCCCAAGCAGTAAGTGCTACCCTTGAAGACCACACAGCCCAGAAAAGTGGCCAGAAACAAGAGACTGGATGAAGGATTCATCTGCTATAGGATAAGGACACGATACGACTACTTTTACTTTCATATACTGATCTCTCTATATACTCCTTGACTGGTGTCTTATGCCTGCGAGCTGTCAATGAGATACAGCTCCCTGGATTCATGTAAGTCACTCCACACAGGCGTTTGATGGCCAGGGCAATCCTTAGCGTACAAGTTTAGGCATCACTGAATCCATTGCACCTATAGATTGTACGAAGTTCTTGCTTCATTGTATACATGTAAGCTTCAAGGGACTGGTTTTCAAGGACAGACGAAGCTCAAAACGGGTATCTCTGGAAGGATCCAACAAAATGTCAACCTCAGGATGGTCTGTCTGCGGCAACGATAATATAGATCCCTTCTGATGAAAGTAATTATTCTTTGCTGTCCTGAATTCAACAACGGAAAGTGTGAATTGCGACGCCCAAATAGGATTGTGAATAACCGTACCACAAAAACTCTTCAAAAGGAGTGTCAGAATGAAAGTAAGGGTCTCCGATCTCCTCAAACGTTTTGTAGTAAGTACAATTTCAGTCACGCCTTAGACGTTCGCATGGCAAAGCGCTGAGAAGAAGTCACTGGGGAGCTTCCTTTTCTCCTTAGCATACTTAGTCTCTAAGGCAAGGGGAGACGACTAGAAGTGTATCCTGACTCCAAGTGATTGACGATCTGAATCTGTTGATTGCAGACCGGTAGACCTCTGAATTCACAGACAGCTGATGTTCTGGAGTCAAGATAACATAACTCACTTATGCCGGAGAAACGACGGAGCCGCACTTGATCATTGTGACGTTGTTCACTCAAGTTTACCCACACGATAGTTTCTCTGGAACATGAACAACAAACAAGGCTCTGTACAAGAGACGTATTTCTCTAACAGTATGCTAGCATAGACTCCAAGGAAGACCTTGGATGTGTTGTAGTCTCAATCTCACCTCGACAAGCTATGGATGGGCAAAAGTCTATCTATCGGAGCGCCCTAGATAGACAGGCTGTTCAACTCCAAAACAATGACCATGTAACCCCATTGACTGAGCACGGACCATAATGACAAAGCACTGAAGAAAGAACAGGACAGGACACAGGACAAAACGAATTCAGACTGTGAGTGAAAGTTGACACAGAGAAAGGACTGCTGAATCAGATAGTATTTGACCGCAGGCCAATCGCATGCACTGTTTGATGATATGACTATTCAGCAGAATCTTAGTAGATGATTGGAGTCGAATGTGGAATGAAGAAGATGGAATAGAGATGGAAGAGCACATGGGTTCCAATAGGTTCGGTGTTCCAGGATACGTCTAACAGACTTCACTGTGTCCCTGATGAGATGAAGTGGGCATTGAAAGTTCG
>JAJMFU010000181.1:0-18161 GCA_030574915.1 Komagataea wickerhamii | reverse complement strand
ACTAGTTAATATACCTTAGTCAAATTTTGAAATTTTTGCTTAGTAATTTGTCACGTGCCATGGATCCCTTAATTATGGGGATTTTTTTCGAACGTATACAATCTTGTTCTCGAGAATTCTCTTTTTCGCATGTGAAAATTATGGAGATAAACTACCTAATTAGGGAAATTACTGTATTAAGACACTGATCATAGCTATTTGACTTTACTTAAATGCTGGATAATGGCAACGAGTTCTGGGTATTCGCCAAATTGATTCAGAATTGATAGAGCCATAGTCTTCAGATTGTCAAGGAAGTTTTCCGTGTATTGAAATGAGCCCTGGTTCTCGAGATATGTCACTGCGAATTTCTTGATCTCGTTATCTGTTGTTCTCTGCTTCAGGATGTTCACTAGGGTTTTGTCCTCTTTACCAGCTGATATCCCATGGACAATTGGGAAGGAGAACTTGCCTTCAGTGATATCCTCACAGAATCCCTTGTTGCTCTGCAGTTCATCACTTCTCAGGTTCATGTAATCATCTCTAATCTGATATATCATTCCAAGGAGGTTCACCAATGGAACCAGAGACTTGTCTTCTATTCTTTCAGATGGGACAAACAGCTCCATTAGCCGTATAGATAGTCTGAACAGACCACCTGTCTTATTCATCACCATTGCGAGGTATTCTTCCTCATTGGGCACAATCAAATTATCTCTCCAATGAAGGTCCATGCATTGGCCCCTATGTAGATTCAGCAGCTCATCGTTGAATATCTTGATACAGTGACTGCGCTGCGAGTCTGAATGGCAGAGTTCACTCAGCTCAATAAGCTGTTGGAATGACTGGAAGTAGATGTAGTTTGATGAATTGATAGTGAAGGGTGAACCGTAGATTAAGTGTGCAGTGGGCATACCTCTTCTGAGAGTGGAGTTGTCCTCAATGTCATCGATGAGGAGGGATGCAGTGTGGAGTAGTTCGATGATGCTTGATATTCTTTCGAGTATGGCCTCGTCAATCTGGAGAACTTTGTTGAATGAGTGGATGAGTCTAGCCCGGAGCTGTTTTCCTTTGTTCTTGTTCAGATAATTGAACGGTTCTGTGATGAGCGCCTCATTTGTGGAGGACCACTGTGGTTCGTTGTTGATGATAGATGTGATGTCAACCATGGCGATGAGATGTGATGAGTCGTGTGAAGGCTAGTTAATCAACCAACGGGAAGATTAACGGGAAGGTGAAAACTGGATGCTTTAAGTAAGGAAAATAGTAATAATAGTAGTAATAACAGACTATAATATCCCCTATCTCTCCTATTTGAACACACCACCACCACTTGATTCAACTTCCTCTAAAACGTAAGCAGATCATCGATTTTAGCCATTTTGACACCAAAACACTAAACGACTTCCGACCATTCACGTGACTACGACTGACTACACGTGACATTTACCCTCGTTTCCGTTTTGGGAAATTTAATTGAATGCGTTTCGCGTTTTCTTCAAAACAAGACGCATCGCTTCGATTTTAATTCAACTTCGACTGTGAAAGTTTCAGTAAGAGACAGTTTGTTGCAAGATGGATGATGTTAACGAGGCAGTGGATGCCGTCTTTGGTGACAGAGTGCGTCGTTTCCAGGAATTTCTCGACAACGAGCAGAATGTGACGGACTATAGACAGGAGATTAGAGATCTATTGACTTTGGGGCACAGAAGACTGACAGTTTCCATTGATGAAGTGCGTGAATTCGATAGAGTTATATGGAAAGGGTTGATGAATGAACCAGCTGAGTATCTGCCGGCTTTTGAGAAGGCTTTGAGAGACAATGTCGTGGCGATTTATGACCCAAATAACCCATCCTTCAAGCATTTCAGTGACCAGGACGTGTTTTACTTGTCTTTCAAAGGTGCGTTCGGCCACCACAATGTGAGTCCTAGAACTATCAGAGCAACTCATCTGTCGAAACTCATATCTGTTGAAGGTATTGTCACTAGAGCCTCGCTGATTCGCCCAAAGATCTTGAGATCGGTGCACTATTCTGAGAAGACTGGCCGTTTCCATGCCAGAGACTTCTTCGACCAAACAACCTCATTCAATCCAATCAGTACGCCTCCTGTGTATCCAACTGAAGATTCTGAAGGTAATAAATTGACTACTGAATACGGTTACTCGACTTACCGTGATCACCAAATGGTGACAATTCAGGAAATGCCAGAGAGAGCACCAGCAGGACAACTGCCTAGATCACTGGAAGTTGTGCTCAATGACGATCTTGTTGACCTATTGAAGCCAGGTGACAGAGTTCAGATTGTTGGTGTCTATAGATCGCTCGGTGGTGGTGGTAACCAGACGTCTAGTTTCAGAACAGTGATATTAGCCAACTCGATCTATCCACTACACGCGATGTCCACTGGTGTTTCCACAGTGGAGACCATCAATGAGCTGGATATTAGAAACATCAACAAAATTGCAAAAGAGAAGGATGTCTTCGAGATGATGTCGCAGAGTTTGGCACCATCCATCTATGGCCACTCATACATCAAGAAGGCCATTCTGCTGATGTTACTCGGAGGTGTTGAGAAGAACTTGGAGAATGGATCCCATTTGAGAGGTGACATCAATATTCTGATGGTTGGTGATCCATCCACTGCAAAGTCCCAAATGTTGAGATTTGTGTTGAATACCGCCTCCTTAGCTATTGCCACGACAGGTCGTGGTTCCTCCGGTGTTGGTTTGACAGCAGCTGTGACACACGACAAGGAGACTGGTGAGAGAAGACTGGAAGCTGGTGCAATGGTGCTTGCTGATCGTGGTATTGTCTGTATTGATGAGTTTGACAAGATGTCCGATGTGGATCGTGTGGCTATTCATGAAGTTATGGAACAGCAAACAGTCACTATTGCCAAAGCTGGTATTCACACTTCTCTGAACGCGAGATGTTCTGTGATCGCTGCTGCTAACCCTGTTTACGGCCAGTACGATGTCCATAAGGATCCACACCACAACATTGCGCTGCCTGACTCGCTGTTGTCCCGTTTCGATTTGCTCTTTATTGTCACTGATGATGTGAATGTCCAAAGAGACAGATCTATCAGTGAGCACATGCTGAAGACACACAGATACATTCCTGTTGGATACAGTGAAGGTGAACCAATCAGAGAGAGTTCTGGATTGAGTTTAGCTATTGGTAACGAGAAACTTGACGACAATGACGACCAAACTAAAGCAAGTGGTGAGAATGATGAGAATGAGTTAATCTTCCAGAAGTTTAACCCACTGTTGCATTCTGGTGCCCTCGAAGCTTACAAGCAGAAGATCAGTGCTACAGACAGAACTGTGATAAATAAGAAACCAAAGATTCTGACTATCCCATTCATCAAGAAATACATCCAGTACGCGAAGGGAAGATATGAACCAAAGTTGACAAATGCAGCCTCCGACCACATTGTGGATATCTACACTAGATTGAGAACTGCCTCAATCAATGGATCCAAGAACGCATCTCCAATCACTGCCCGTACGTTGGAAACGCTCATCAGATTGGCTACTGCACATGCAAAAGTGAGACTGAGTATGACTATTGACTTGGAAGACACTGGGGTCGCCGAGGAGATGTTGAATTTCTCTTTGTTCAAGGAGACGAGAGATAATGGTGGTGCTGGAAACATCAAGTCAGTCAAGAGAGCAAAGAAGAACACAGAAGTTGTCGTTAAAGAGTCCGAGTCTGAAGAATCTGATGCTGAACTTGTTCCAGAAGTCAACCCAGAAACTTCACAGGGTTCAAGAAGAACAAGAAACTCTGAAGGATTGAGAAACACTGCACCACAGAGTTCACAACAGGACGAGGATGATTTCGAACCAGTTACAGAGACACAGGAAACACAAGACACCCAAGACGATACAGTAACTGGAACTCCTGAGGGCGTCCCTGAAGATGTTGTGTACTTACACAACGCAGCTGCCCGTGAAGAGCCAGAACAACTGATCGAGCATCTGAACATTCAGGAACAACCACCACAGCCATCGAACGTTCCAGCTGGCCTCGCACGTCCATTGGTATTCACCAAAGACTATACAGGAGCCGGAATCTCTCAGGATAGAGAAGAAAAGATTGGTAAAATCCTGTCAAATCTCGCCACTACGTCGACCTTTCAAAGTGACGATGGTGCTGATTTCGACAAGCTGTTCGATGTTATCAATGAACAGGTGGAGGATCAGGAGGAGAAGTTCACAGCTGAGGAGTATATGAGTGCGAGTGTCAAGTGGATTCAGAGTGGAAAAGTTATGATTACTGATAACAGAGTCTACTACGCTGTCTGATCGAGGTTCGTTTATAGTTAATGGTTTCATGAATTGTGATTTATTTGAGGTATAAATAAATAAGTACTGTAAGTATCAGTATCTTTCGTATCCAACTTGTTTCAAAGGGCTTTGATATTCAAGGACGTTCTGACCCTCAGCACCGACTACTCTGTTATTAGCAGTGCCGTCACTGTTCCAGCCATAGTACGACTTTGCCCTGACGAAACCAAATAGGAAATTGGACACAAATGCCCAGGAAATGAATCCAACAGCACATACAACGATAGCCTTCCCTCCAATTGGCTCGACTAGCGAGTTGACGATCACACCGAGTGTTTCAGCACTGACACTGGACTTACTGGCGAGGAGTTTTGGGTCCTGGTTCATGCAACGTTCCCATTGGATACAGAGCTCTTCCAAGGCAGCGACTCTAGTGTCTGGATGACATTTGTTCTCAACGTAGTGGCGTGCACACTGTGAGATCTCCAATGCGAGGTCTTGCGAATACTGCTCCATTTTCATGTTGATGTCGGATTTGACGGTGTGAATGGCATGGAGGAGAATATAAATAGCAGCGGAGGATGTGATGGCATTGAATAGAAGTTGCAAATATGAGGATATTATGTAGGGCGTTGGCTGTTTTGGTTGTGCGGCGGATGACCATGGAGATGGGAGGAGTTTACTGTCATCGAAGGAGGAGTCATATGAGGAGTCGTTAGGTCTTTGGCGTCTGACTGGTGATGGATAGTAGTGATGGTGATGCATTTGGAAGATCTGCTGTGGTTGATTGGATGGTGTGGATGTTGTGTATGTCGTTAATCTGTTTGGTGTGGACATGGATGATGTGTCATTGTAGGATGTTGAGGATTCAAAAGAGTCCTCAACTGTGCTGTCCTCAGTATCAGAAACAGGGACTTCTTGTGAGAGTCTTGATTTCTGTCTTGGTGCTGTTGTTCTGTTCTTGATGGAGACGGGCGTGCTTTCTATGGCAGATGAGAGGGAGCAATCACTGTCCACGTCATCCAATTGATCTGGAGATGAAGTCTCTTGACGAAGTGATTCATGTGCAGATATGGAGCTTCTTCTGGAGTTCGAAGTAGCTACTTTGGCACCGAGTATTGTTGGTGATAATATGAGGAGTGGCTTCTTGACAATATCAGACGTTATGCTTGTGTTTATGTCTTCCATGTCTTCATCAAAGTCGTCAAAATCAGCATCTGGCAGAATCTCGTCCCGATCTTCTGGAACATAGCCTTCAGCTGAAGTAGCAAGTTTCAAAGGTGATGAGGTTCGTGGTGTGTACTGGTGCTTGAAGATGGAGGTTCTGTTGAAGTGATTCGGCGTTGAAGTTGATGGAGATGGAGATCGTGATGATTCTGTTTGTGGTTGTGAAGGGTCTTCTATTGACAGAGAAGACGTCTTATTGAGCAGAATTTCGGTCTCATCTTCGTCATCTGGTAACGCGTGTGATAAAGAGTCTAATTGGAGGTCCATTTCTCCACTTTTTCACTCAGTTTTTGGGTCAGTATTATAGTGAAAAAGTTTTTGATTGTTTAGATCAAATTTCGAAAAGTAAACAAAGACTTTATAATTTGCTTAGTCATATAATTGAACCTCATTGTTAAAGAAACTTCACTTAAATCAGTTATTTATCTCATCAAGGAGTCATTATTTCACTGATTTGAGCATTGTAACAGTATAAAACAGCATAATTTACCTCAAAAATGCCCAAGTTATCTTTGACTGAGCAGTTCGCTTACAAAGAGACTGAATTAGTACCCACAAAGAAGAGCATATCCACCATCAAAAGGTACAATCCATACAAACATCCATCCGAGGAGAAGTATCAGCATTTGAAGCCACTGCCAGACCTGCTCAGAGAGAATCTCAAATTGGTCTTTGTTGGTTATAATCCGGGCGTGAAGTCTTCAGAAGTTGGACATCGTTTCGCCCATCGTTCGAACTGCTTCTGGAAACTACTTAATGAGTGTGAGATTCCTCAGACATTAGGAAAGACAGAGGAAAGTAGACACAGAGTTTTAACCTTTGAAGATGATGAACAAATGCAGGATCTGTACGATGTTGGGTTTACTGAGTTAGTGCAAAGGCCAACAAAGTCCATTGATGAGATACCCATGACTGAAATGAAGAGAAACGTCCCTGTTCTGATCTCCACTCTGAACAAGTACAAACCTAAAGTCGTGTGCTTTGTTGGTAGAGGAATTTGGAATAGTGTTGTGAGCGTCACTGAGAAGGGACAGGCGGGTAAGAAGGAGTTTAAATGGGGGTTACAGAAGCAAAAATGGTTTGATGGGAAGGTCATTGTCGTTCCGTCAACCAGTGGGCTTGTGAGGTTGAGGTATGAAGACAAGCTGGAAGTCTGGAAGGAACTCGTTGCTGTTGTTAAAGAGGCAAATGGGTTATGATTACGACAGAATTATTTATAGTCTAATGTGATGCAGTCGTTAGATTGAATAAATAGTCAACAGGAATAAATAACAGGGTGTGTGTAGATACATGATACGGATTTATAATGCTTCACTTCCATAGTTTCTCTCTTTCGGAGAGCGCATCATCACGTATTTCATCATTAAGAACGTCTTTGCCATCGTACTTGTCAAACCACTTGAGTCCCATCTTATCAGCGGAATCAACAATCTTGTCAAACCGTTCAATGTTCTTAGTGTAACTCAGACCCAATTCAAAGAATAGAAGCTTTTGAAGTTTTAGACATTTCTCATTACGTTTGCTTTGTACGTCACATCCTGTGAGTTTGTCCTTGAATGACCCTTTAGTGATACAGTTGACGAACTCCATTTGGAAATCGGCACAGTTGATCGCGGAGAGTTCCCTTGGTGGGATCACTTCTGCGTGTTCATGGAAGTTGGGCGACGCGGTGCCTTCTGGATCCTTGAATCTGAACTGATTGAGATTGGTCTGCTTTGTGTAGAAAGCTGATAGTTGTGGGGGAAGTTCATCCAGAAGTTGTTGTTCTTTCAGTGCTTCATCACTTTCAGTGGGATTCTTCTTATTATCCTTCTTGTCACCGTAGAACCAGCCCATTTCTAGTAAATTTGAGGGAAGTATCTGGTTGAACCGAGAGAGAGAGAGTTCGTCGATGTATCTAAGTGGTTGAAGAGAGAGCGTTGACTGTTCTGGCTGGTACGAATATTTCCGAAACAGGAAATTTCTGCAAACATCACCACCACCACCAGCGGGTAAAGAGCGTCGTCGACTACGAAGACTATGTCAAATATTGAGAAGCTGTCGTAATTGAAGGTTGATCTCACTATAAATATACACAATTTCTAGATTCGAAGCCAAAAGACGTGCGAGTGAGTGATGCGCTTGTTTAGCGCAACAGACACGAGACACGCTTTGTTCTTTTCCTGGTTTTGGGAATATACAGGATTTCCAACAGGTGTTAACTCTTTCGATTGTTTTATTGAGAACGAATGCTGAATATAAGAGCATCAGATGAAAGGGATACAAAGCATGAATAGTCATCCACAAGCCATTTTTACGTAGCTCGTAAGATGTTCTCTTTATCAAAAGTGCACAAATAGAAAAGAAGAAAAAGCGGATTCCCTCCAGTATTTATACTTCAGCGGCTAATCCTCTGCCTTACCCACAATTTCCTTCAACTGACCAATCAGATTCTCGAGACTCTTTGCCGCCTTTCCCAATTCACCGCCTTCCTTCACGAGACCGCCGACTTGTTTGTCCATCTGCGGGACAAAGAACTCCATCAGCACTTTCCGTCTCGTTTCCCAGTCCTCGCACGTCACGTTGAGGTCAATTACCTCGTTGTTCGCATTAGTAGACGTCGTGGTGCCCTTGAGCTCTCTCTGGAACATCTTCATATGCGCAAACGGCTGTGGTGTCGTTGGGAACAGGTACCTGCTCGTGAGCTCGTTAGCGCATTCGGTCTTGACGTCCTCGCGGTCAGGAAAGGCTCCAGCCCGGATGAACTTGACTAAGGACTCAACGGCGCCTGATTTGGCCTTGTTGGCACCACTGTTGATGTTGGAGGTGTTGATAGCGAAGGAGACGGACTCTTTCGTGTCGTTGAGTGTCCAGTTGAGCACAGTGAAGTAGGACCGCAGCGTCTTGATCCAGGCGCTTCTGACTAGTGCGTCTTTGCCGTGTCGGATTAGAATATCGAGGAACTTGACTGAGTCGTTACGAATGGCTGGCGTGATGTGGGTCATAGCTGAGTGGATGTACAGCACAATTGAACGGGCGTGCAGTTCCATGAAAGTGGGTTGCTTGTTTGCAATGGTGACTAGCAGTTCTTGCAGTGTCGTACGTACTGACAGTGACTGGTCCAGTATCAAGGGAATGATGGCATTGAGGATCTGTTTGTATGAAGATGGTGAGTCTGGGAGATGCTGCTGGATGTAAATGAGAGTCTCTTTCCTCGTCTGGTTGGAGTGATGCTTTGTCAGTGACAGTCTCTTGATTAAGTCTGCTTCTGTGTCTGTTGAGGACTTGCTCGCCAGTGACTGGTTTGGCAGAGAGATGGTCTTTGCAACGAAAGATGTGTCCGTGAAATTGTTCGGTTTAGCTGCTGTCTTACCGATTCTCAGCTTGGTCTTTTTGAAGTCTTTGGCCTTTTCCTTCTTCTTTCTTACTGAATTTCCTCCCATTGTGACTAGTTTGTGAGCTCTTTTGGCAGTGTTTTCTCGAGTTGGTGATGAGTTTATAAGTTTGAGCTCATCGCATAAAATTTATTTCACTTGTCCGAATCGGGAAGGTTTTTGCGCCAGTGAATTTTGGCTTTAATCACCGAGGCAAACTCAACTGATCAGTCAGAATTAACTGTGAGAAGACACAACTAGCGAGAGATTGGCTAGCAGAAATGTCGTCCAGATGGTTGCGGAAGCTAGAGAAGGAAAAGGACCTTGGACTTGAGGCCTCTGGTGAAGTCGAAGAGGAGAAAGATGAGGTCTACCAGCCGCCTAGAAAGAACAACCTGTTTGCCTTAATGGGCGACGAAGAGGAGAGTGAAGAGGAGGAAGAAGAAGAGAACGAAGAAGTGCCAGTGGCGAAGGATGAACCAAAAGTTGAACCAACTGCTAGCAAATCTAAAAAGAAGAAGAACAAGAAGAAGAAGAACAAGACTCCTGAGCCGACAAGTGATGATGAACTAGACCAGTTTCTAGCCGATCTGGCAAAGAAGGAGAATAGACCGATAGATACCACCACACAGGAATACGAATCTAAACTAGAGATAAATATCACTCACGAGGAACTTGACCCAGGTTTCAGATACTTCACTTCCCAGAAGCAAGTGAATTGTGCTCACTTACTGAAGGTCAACGTTAAGTACCTGGACCCGGACAATGAATTCAAGAAACTCTTCGGAAAGCTTTCTAGTGAGGCCATCCAAGACGCTGAATCCACGACATCCACTTCAATTCCACCCGAGCAACTACAGCAGATCAAGAAACTATCAAAGGTGATTAGAGGCTGGAGTGGAAGAGACCGGAGATCTATCCCCGGAACATCTAGAAAGCTGATACTCACAAAGATCAGGGATGACTGGATACCTACACAGAAGAAAGAGATGTCCATGGAGGAGCTGACAAATAGGGAGTTGATCCAGGATAAACTTCAGGAATCCGAAGATTGGGAGGATGTGATAAGAGATGATGTGAATGATCTTCTCTCTAAGGGGATTAGATTCTTCAAATTCGACAGAACGGATTCCAAGGTTCCAAACTCACAGTTCTACCATTCTGTTGTTGTGACACCAAATCATGAGAACCTAATGACATTACTTTCCAGATTCCCATACCATGTTGAGACGATCCTTCAAGTGGCGTTGATCTTCATCAGACAAGGTGATAAATCGAATTCCAATGGTCTTGTCGAAAGAGCACTGTTTGCCTTTGACAGAGCATTCAAACAGAGTTTCGAACTGTGGAACGGATTATCAAGACTCCCATTTAACTACTATCTGAACCGTCAGTTCTATCTTGCATTGTTCAGATACGTGGAGGTGTTGACAAAGAAGGGAACGTACGAGACAGCATTGACGTATTGTAAGGTTCTTTTGGGGTTGTCACCAGATCAGGACCCACTAGGTGTGAGATACTTCATTGACTTCTATGCCATTCTTGCCGGTGAGTACCAGTACTTGATTGACTTTGTGCAGAGCCCGCTTGTGAAGACATATGCGAAGTGGTTCACTCCTGGATTGGCATACTCAACGGTTCTTGCCTACTTGAAGTTGGATGATAAGATCAAGGCCAAGGAGGCATTGAAGACTGCGTTTGTGAAGCATCCGTTTGTTGGATATAAGTTGTTGGAAGCTATTGGTCTCGCTAGTGATATTCCAGTGGTGGATCACTCTGTGTTCCAAGTTGGTGAAGAGACTGAACTGTCTACTGAAGCATACCTTCTCAGGGCTCCAATTCTGTGGAATGAGTCTAGTGACAGACAGTTCTTGCATGATTCGCTCATGGATATACTGAAGGACACTTCCCTGAAATTCCAAGCACAGAAGGACGGTGTCATTCCAGAGAACTTCCTTAGATTCGCAATCCTGTCTGGTGAGGGTAAGATCATGTCCAAGATCCCAGCTGAAGTTTGGGAACAGAATGAGATCTATGAGTACGATGTCCTCCCTCCAAAGTATGGAAACGTGGAGATGTTAGAAGACTTTGTGGACCAGAGTGCCATGCAGCAGGAAGTGGACGAGGAGAGACTGATGGAGATGGTGAGAAACATGAGTCTGCAGGAGATGGTTGAGAGAGGCATCGCAGTGGAGGAGGAAGAGCATTAGATCTGAGGCTGCTGTTACCCGGCTGATACTTTATATATGTGTATTACGTAATCTGACACATTCTTATCATTACATAATCATACGGGAGATAATGACGTAAGCAGATCTTTTTTATGTCAAAAAAAAGAAATTTCGGAAAATGACGAAATCGAAATTTTATTAAATTTGTAAACTTCAAAAAGATTTTAAAGTAAACAAATTCGAAAATTATATCGAAAAGTCAGTGCAAAAAGCGGATTAATTGGCCATTTTAACTGTCGAATAGTTAATAAGTTCATTAGTCTCATAGTTAACAAGATTCACTGCGCTTTTCCCCGGTTCCCCGCTCATGCCCGCACACAAAGTTGACACCCCGCCAGTCCCTCCGGCAATTAAACACCTTCAAATCAAAGACTGTGCCGATGCTTCAAAGCTGCTAACGTCCGCCTGTCATGAAGTCACCAGCAGTAGCAGCAGGTTCAGTGGAGACACCAACACACTGTGCGCCATTTCCAGTTGCAGCTCCTGTTCTTCGCTTCATAAACTCACACCTGTGACTTCCCACGATAACTGCACTATGGATCATGACACCCCGTCAAAGGAGAACAGCAACAGCAATACCACCAATAACAACAACAACAACAACGCCGCTTTCAACCTCTTTGAGCGCAAGATCTCACAGCCATTGACCTCCTCGATACTGAGACCAGGTTCCAAATTCATCGGATACCAACAATCCGGCCGTTCTACCTACGAGGTGGCCATCGATCTCAAGTATGTCGACCTCTCCAAATCTTATCTGAACGGCTTCTTAAAGATCAAGGGCCTCACTGAGTCATACCCAGAGATAATAACCTTCTTCGAGGCAGAGATCATTTCTGAAAGATACCCATTCCTTGTTTCCAGAAACCCACCTCGTCGTAACAACACAACGCAATTCAACTCCAATGACGACATTGACCTCCAGCACTGGTCCCGTTTCCCCTTCTGGAAGAACAAGACAAACGTCGCAACACCCTCTGGCCCAGTAATGATCTCTGCATTCCACAACTCGACATCCCTCCACTTCCGCAAACTCATATCCGCACAAGACTACGTCCATAAGGACTACCTCAACAAGAAGTACATCTACATGAGATGGAAGGAGAAGTTCCTTGTCCCTGACGCCAAAGTCGACAGTATTGAAGGTGCCTCGTTCGCTGGGTTCTACTACATTTGCTTCAACCAGGTGACTGGTGATATTGTCGGGCTCTACTACCATAAGAACTCGGAGAAGTTCCAACAATTGGAGTTGAATTATGTCGAGGATAAAGGCATAAGAACCAGCTATCAGCTGATGTAATGTGTTGATGATGAATGTGATGATAACGAATTTTATAAAGGTCCAGGAAAAGTTGGGTGGTTTACGGTTTAATAACTATATTTCTTTTAGTAATGAGCTACAAATTGTACTACATCTCTCCATTAGTATATCACAATATGTTCATGTCCATTCAGTCATAGTAAAACCCATTGGCTAGGTATCTAATCATGTACTCATCAATGTGACCGTATCCTTCACGGTCATCTGCATTCTCCTCTTCAACTGGCTCGTCTTCATTCTCAACGAAGTCGACATTATCCAACTCGACTTCCTTCATGGCCTCCTTTGCAGCCTTTGCATCAGCTTCGTCTTCTGCCTCAGCAAGAACATTGTTCAATTTCGAAGGATCACCAAACAGTAGCTTATCGCCTTCACCTTCAGCACCACCTTCACCATTTCCTAGAAGATCTCTGTAGGACAACTTACTGAAATAATCAGTAGTGAACTCACCTTCCTGGATCACAACATCATCCAAATGTCTCTTTTGGTTGGCCTTCTTCAGAATATTAGACTCGATAGTGTATTCAGTCACAAATCTGTAAATATGCACGTCTCTCGTCTGTCCAATTCTGTGACATCTGTCCTGACACTGTTTATCCATTGCTGGATTCCAATCAGAATCGTAGAAGATAACAGTATCAGCACCTGTCAAGTTGATACCCAAACCACCAGATCTGGAAGACAGAATGAACACCATGATCTTTGGATCCTTGTTGAATCTCTCAGTCAGAACTTGACGGTCTTCAATCTTGGTAGCACCATCAAGTCTCATGTATCTGATACCCATAATGTTCAAAAACTGCTCAAGGATATCCAACACTTTGGTCATCTGTGTGAAGATCAGGGCACGATGTCCACCTTTCTGCAAGTCAGTCAACAATTTAGCCAACTTTTGGAGTTTACCACAGTCGTATAACAATAATGATTTGTCTGGGAACTGGATCGACAGTTTGGTCTGCATCTTGTGGAAAGGGTTCTCAACCTCTTCGTTGACCTTCTCAGCAATATCCTTTGGAATACTCAGCTGGCTCATGTTCAAGTTCACCACCTGTGGCGTGACAAAAGAGAACTTCTCAATGTCACTATCCATTGCAAGGATTCTAGAACTCAATGGCTTGATAAGCTCCTCACCAGAATGGATCTTCACTTCAGTAGGCTTAGAGAAAGACAGCATCTGAATGACATTTCCACCATATACTGGTGCTTTGTCACATCTCAGATTGTTCAGGTAGATAATCTGTCTGATCTTCTCCAGGTACTCCTTCTTTGCGTGGTATCTGGCGTACTTGTAGAACTTCTGGATATCCGAGTAATTCGACTGGACTTCCTCCTCCAAGCTGGAAGACAGCTCGGCGATCTTAGTATCCAGGATCTTAGAGGATCTCAGATTCTTGACTGCCTCACAATGGTATGTAGTCAAGCCTTCTTTGTCGAATTCAGTGAAACACAGATTCAAAACACCAAGCTGGATCTTATCCCTCGCCTCAAGACGTCTCACCACGAGATTGTTCGTCACCTCATATGGAGTGATCACCGACTCTTCAACAGCGAATGATGTTCTGATCTGTCTCTCTTCAAACAAATCTGGATGGTTACACACCTTTCTCAACTGCATCAAAGCGTTGATGATGGATATGTAGTTGGCATTCTGAAGCATCTTTCTCGTGTCACTTCTATCCAGGTACTCATGGTATAGTCTGTACTGTCTTTTGGACAGCTTACAATACACCACATGCTCATACTTCCCTGGCATCTGGGACTCAACATCAGCCTTCAAACGACGTAGCAAGTAGGGTCTCAACACTTGATGTAGTTTTGAAACAGTCTGCTTTGTTTCTTCATCAACTTGTTGACCAACACCTCCTTCAATAATCTTGTCAACAGGCTTACCGAACCATGTCTGGAAATCCTCAAGATTAGCAAACCCGGCTGGCATGGATTGGTTTGTGGCGGTTGATGGCATGAGGAAGTACAACAGCGACCACAATTCAATGATGTTGTTTTGCAGTGGCGTACCAGTCAATAACAGTCTGTTCTCAGTGTTGAAGTTCAACAGTGCATTCCATCTGTTAGATTTGAAATTCTTGATGTTGTGGGCTTCATCTAGAATCATGTACTTCCACTTCTTTCTTCTGAAGATCTGCTGATCTTGACACACCAACTGATACGATGTGATACAGATATGGAAAGTATCCGGCTTGTTCCAGCCCTTTCTCTTCTGCTTTCTCTCCTGAGGTGATCCATAGTAAACCATCACTTTGAAACCCGGAGCAAATCTCTTGAATTCCATCTCCCAGTTCAGCAACACAGACGTTGGAACAACAATAAGATGTGGACCCCAGTTCTCTTTCATGACTGCAAGATATGAGATCAAACTGATGGTCTGGATAGTCTTACCAAGACCCATTTCATCTGCCAGAATACCATTGGTACCGTTGTTGTACAAACTAGCAAGCCAATTCAGACCCTGCTTCTGGTAGTATCTCAGGTCACCTTTCAGAAGTACAGATGGGTATGGGACATCAACGACACCGTCATTGGCGTCTGTCGATGTCGCTCTGGAGTTCTTGGAGGTGTTAGTGACAGTATGCTCAGTGTCTTCGACTTCATTAGCCTCTGGCGAAGATTCAGGTGTGGTCTCTCTAACTTTCTTCTTTTCAGTAGCAGTTTCTTCATCAGAAGAGCCATACGATTTGACAGAAGCGTCATCATCATCATCCTCCTCTTCTTCGATCTGGGATGGGCCATTACCAAACAACGAAGCCAATCCCGGTGCCTGTTCCTCTTCAGAATCTTCATCTCCACTGGAGAGCTCGCTTTCATCGTCTGAGCTTAATTCAGAGTCACTGTCAAGCAGGGAATCGTGGTCAGCCTTCTCAGCATCCTCAACCGCTTTCTTTTCTTCGTCATCCAATTCAGGGATTGTCTCAGCTTCAGCTTCAGTTTCAGCACCAGGCGTCTCTTCACCTTGTGTATCTTCACTGATCTCTTCGAGTTTAAGCTCTCTTAAGTGAGCATACTTAGCCTGTAGCTGTTCCAAAGTAAGGTCTGCATCGTCCTCACCATTATCAATTTTTGCTTCGGTCATCTCAATATCGTCGTCATCGTCACTATCATCAAGTTCATCAACATCTTCCTCATCGTCCTGCTTGGTGAGTTGTGCTTCCAGAAGCTGTGTTGAGTGCTCAAGCATCTGACTGAGGTGTTCTTTACCTTTGATTCTTTTGAGCTCCTCAGCTTCCTGAGATCTGAGGATTTTGTATGCCTTCTCGGCAAGCATCCATCTCTTCTTCACCGACTGCATAGCATTTCTAGCCAGAGTTCTCAATCTCTTCTCCTCCTCTTTTCTTTGTCTCTCTTTGGCACCGAGTTGACGCTTGAAATGGACTTCTATCATCTGTGCGATCTTCCTCTGTCTTTGGACTTTAGCCTTTCTCTCATCTTGGAAGAGTTTCGACATATGGACAGCCTGTGCCACAAAATGATCATTGAAGGTATGGTGGGTCTTCAGTGGGTCTCTGTATGGCTGTGGGGGTGGAACTTTGGTGATGTTGATCTTCTCATCGACTGTTAGGAAACCTTCGTCGATAGCCTTTCGTATCTTTTCAAGAACAAGTTTCTGCTCTTCGATATGCTGGTCGTATTCCTCATTAGTCATGTCCTCTTCAAGTGTCTTGAACGAGTTCAAATATGCCCCGAGCGACTCATACTGTGGGTTACTGAGATGGTCCGGACTCGTAACGATTCTCTCAGGAATCGAGAAAGTAAACTTGACCCTTGGAACAGAGCCCTCAGGAAACAGTAAGTCTGTAGATGGTTCGACATCTGACAAATTGACATAATCTTCCTCGTCGTCTTTGAGCTCATCCTCATCGACCTCGATCTCCACATCTTTCTCCACATCCTGCGACTTGGATCTACCACGAGCAGTGGAGTATCTCTTTCCCTTTGCCTTACTGGTAGATGTCTCACGCGAGTTCCCCGCCTTCTGTATAGGCCTCTGAATCTGGAGAGATCTTCCACTTCTCTTTCCATTGGCTGATCCGACCTTCTTCAGGAAATGGTCATGATAGAACTTGGATGGGTTAAACACTTCATCAGTGAACTTCTTCTCAGCGTCTTCAACACTCGCCCTCAAAGGATCTTGTACCCCCGATGCATGACGCACACTATGACGCTTCGATCTCTGCTTTCCATTGGGCTGCTCCTGTTTTGTCTCCCAAAGATTGTAGTTCTGTGCGACAAAGTCTGTATAAAAGCTTGTTGGTGGATCATCTGGGTTCCATGTGGCCAATGACGTATACTGCTTCAAATGGAATAGCTCTGATGCCAATAGTGAGTGCTCCACAGAGATTTTCGCCAGCTTATCCACGTCTGATAGCTCCTGCTTCAGGTGGTTGGCCAGTCCTTGACTGTCCTCGGTGTACTTTGTACCGTCTTTGACTATTATGCGGTGATTATGGTCCTTGTTCTGGGACCCATTGGACGCCTGGGGATTCCTCGTGTGTGTTGCATTGAGCTTATAGTTCACTGGCTGGTGCGCTCTGCCGCTTCTGCGCCTTTTAGTGGAGGCATCGTGTTCGTTGTCCGAGTTGTTGGCGGTAGAAACGCTGTCTATTTCAGAATGGCGACGCGTTCTCGAGCCATTTCGCCTGGAAATTGGCGCTGCTGGAGAGGACATATGATTATGACCTCCAAATGATGGCAATTGGTTCTTTGAGATGCTGATTTGACTCTAGCTGGTTGGTCTTACCTGGCTAGTGGCGGATGCAATGCGACGCAGAATATCGATATTTCAGAGTATGGAAACGCGATTCCAGATCTGATTTTGAGATATTGTGTCAATTAGAGGCCTCTGAAAACGCTCCAGCTGTTTGTTTCTTGATATCGCCAATATCAAGCGAGTTATGGCACAATTTAGTGAAATATTGAGTGGAATTCACTGTTTTTTCTTTGTTGTTTTTTCGAAAACCGCCAAAATCTGAAAAGCGCGAATTTACACAAAACCGGCGCCCGGGAAAAACCGGGTAACGTTTCTTCTCCAATTAACGAATAACAAACTTCAGGAGAAATCGCATAAATAAGCGAATTTAAAGGTCCGTTGAATTTTAGTACAAATCGTCCAGCAAAATGCTTTCTTCGAGGCTTTCACGGTCGTTGTTGAGACCAGTTGGACTACACGCTAAAGTGTACTTCCCACGTCCTCAATTCTACTCATCAGCTGCTCACCACGGTACAAAAGCAGCCGGCGCGACATATGAACCAAAGAGCACCGACGAGCCATATATCGAGCCAGAATCAGCAGACGCCACAGAGGACACATACCCAGAGATCACTCGTGAGCTGTACCAGTTCCGTGATCCTGATGCACCATGGGACGACAAGCAAAACCGCAGAAACTTCAATGAGCCTTTGAACATTGACGATGATGAAGTCAATATGTGGTCCCCTCACTACTATGACCATGTCAGCGACTGGACTGCCGTCAAGTGGCAGAGCTACTTCTTCGCTACTATTGGTGTCTTTAGTGGGATCTGCTACTTCTTCTTCTACCCAGAAAGAAATGCTGTTCCTAGATCATTCCCAGATGGACTGGCTAAGGATCTCGGTGCAAGAAGTGATGACGATGCCTACTTGTACAAAGTGAGAACTGACAAGACCTTCTACGAGAAACAGTGAGATAATCATCCCCCCCCCCCCCCCCCCCCCTCTTTTCTAATTTTTTTTTTCTCCCTCTCCTTCTCATTTTTT
>JAJMFU010000180.1:0-18976 GCA_030574915.1 Komagataea wickerhamii | reverse complement strand
AAGCTGCTAGAAGTGGGCAAACCAGAGTGACGTACATCGAGTTCCAGAAGAAGATATCGGTCCCTGTGTCGCTACACTTCTTCAATATACTCTCGGAGCCTAAGAAGCTTTGCATCGCTTCCAAAGATTGCCCACTCACTTGCCAAAACCATTATCTTGCGGCAATGCACCAAATGAACACAATGGGTTCTGATAAGTATGAAAACATGCAAAGTCGTATATCAGATCTAATTTCGAATGGATCTGCTAACTTTGAAGCCGTCAAAAAATATGGGTCCAGGTATAATGCCCCGGGGAACGACAAACCTGACGGAGGTGCCGATCCAGAGGATCGCTACATCGATGGACCAGACAAGAACATTCAGGGCTTGCAGGAAGGAGACATCGTGGATGATGACTTAGGGTTCATTGATGCAGATTTGGATGTTCTGGATGAAGATTTGGACGAGTCAAGTCGGAGCTCTTCGAGCGACGAGGACATGTCGCCACCTCCTCCAACGATGGGCACAGCCAGTACAGAACTTTCTGGGGGATCAAAGGTTGAAAACGACGAAGAACAGCCGTGGCAGGCACCAACAAGTCTACCTGGTCCATACTCAGAGTTTCCAGAACCAACTGGACCCATGAGGATCACGGCTCCACGGTATGATCTGGAGACAGACGTGTCGAAGCTGGGTACTGTCCTGAGTGACCCACCACGCCAAGAGTGGCATGGAGTTGTTGCTCCTGCGAAGGTGCTGTCTGTGAAGAAGGAGGAGCTGATGGCGTCGCTGGTGCCAATGTCGACTGAGTCCGCGTCGGAGGGATTTCCGGCTCTCGCCCTAAGACTCGATCATACGGACCGCAGAATCAAGATCAAAAAGAACTTGAATCGGGAGGGAATTGAGAACTTCAAGCGTGTTGTGGAAGATCGTTACCAGAGTGTGTGCCACGATGGAGAGGAGATCATCATCAAGTTCTATGACATGGCGAAGTTTGGTCCAAAGACGACAGAGGAGATGCTCCTTTCTGCTTCTGTGAAACGAGACTACACGAAGATGTGTCTGAGAGAGGTGCAGTGTCTATCGTTGATGGAGGGTGTGGATGTCTACTGCCCCTTGGTGTTCAGCTGGGGGCTCACCCCGACTGGGGTTTATATCCTCCAGCAGCACATGGGTGAGTGTCTCGTGACGGCCTCCGAGAAGCTGTCAAGTGAGCAGAAGGCTGCACTCTGTAACAGTGGCCTAAGACAGATCCAAAGGTTTGCTGATTATTCCATCGTCCATGAGGATCTCAGGACCGCCAACGTCACCGTGCAGAAGGTGAGTCCCACAAGCATTAGACTAGGGATCATCGATTTTGGCTTTGCAAGAGTGCTAAATTGGAGAGATAGCATTGACGCTATTAACAATGGCTGTGCGATGATGGACAGATTGATGAGATGGGAAGTTCTGGACTCGCGAACCGGTGACAAGTACATTGAAGGATCGGAGTACTATGGCTGTAGTGTTATTGACTGAGGTGCCGTGGTTGTTTGCTAGAGATGATGTAGCTATTAATGAATGAGCATATATGATGATGAATCTTAAGTTGTACTACCGTCTCTTCTTCCCAGCTCCAGTACTTCCGACGTCTCCTTCTCGCCCTTTGTCATCGCCATGAACATTCTGCAACCTCAAGTTCACGGTCTACCCGCACACCGACAGCGCCCTCTGCGTCACCTCCGCCTTTGGAGCACTCTCCCTCCTCCAGCTCAATAACGGTACAGCCAATTAAGTGCTTAACTGGATCATTACGTCACTGTCTGTCAGGTTTACATGTACACATCCTAAAGAGAACAGAAAGTGAAGCCAACAGAAAAAAAAGGTAAACAACAACAAACTCGGTCTATATAAAGACAATTAAAGTATCGAGCTGTTTCAACATGCAGTAATTTGTTTCAATTTATACGTTGTCGTTAATATTGACGTCGGTGATGTAAGAGTCGAAATTGACACAAAAAAATATGCAGCACTATCATCCATGACTCTTGAATACTTATTAAATCAGGGCGCAGTGAAGTAACGTATAAGGGAAGAGTTTATAAGCAGTATCACTAGCGCAAGTCTTATGCTGTTGTTTTAGCAGGTATGATAAACTATGATGATGTTGAAGAATAGTTTCATCACTAATTTTGGTATCTCTTGTTTGTGTCAAGGTTTTTCGGTTCTTGTATAACATCAGAAAGATATATATATATATATATTTCCTTGAAGTCTGTTGAGCATCCTGATCAGCTCCGTAGTACCACCTCAACGTCGAACGATCCTTTAACATTTATGATTGTTTCTGATTTAGACGTGTTTATCAATGCTTGAGGAAAGAAAACGGGTACAGAAAAAAGCTCTGAAATTAGGCATTTCTGTTCTGAAATAGTATTGATCTGTTCCTGAGACTTTTCGTTACAATCTAGTCCAAGATAACAGCACAATACTTCTTTATATCAAGAGTAAAGAGAGGAAATTCAGGAAATTTAGGCTCGGGCGGCCGATATTTGAAAAGTCCGCTCCATTGTCTTAATACTATCAATTGCTCGCGTGGCGTAATGGCAACGCGTCTGACTTCTAATCAGAAGATTCTGGGTTCGACCCCCAGCGTGAGTGCATTTCTTTTTTTCCTATTTTTGTCTTTTTCATTCCCATTTGTCCCTCTTTGTCCCATTTGTCTCTTTTTTATTGTTGCAGCCTTTTTTTGACAGGATCTTGTGTGTCTCCTTCTCAGATATAAACAAAACGAATAAAGAGGGAACAACCAGCCCCTTTTAATAAAGGAGAAGCCACCAGAAGCAACTCAATTGAGACTAATCTGCTCTTTTTAATACAACCAATTGACCAATAGCCGCTGTTAAACTATACGAGAATGGCTACTGAGAACAGCGACATCCCCGCCAGTGTTAAAGGCGCTGTGGACGGAGACCCCTGGTTGACTCCCTTCGCTCATGAACTGGCTAAGCGCCGTCAATTGGCGGACGACTGGCTCCAGAAGTTCGAGGAGAGCGAGGGCGGCATCCTCAATGTTGCCGATGGTTATAAAAGCTACGGGTTCCATGTTGCCGCCGATGGTGAGAATAATGAAGGTGAGATCACTTATAAAGAGTGGGCGCCTAATGCTGTGAGAGCGCATCTCGTTGGTGACTTCAATGGCTGGGACACTGAAGCGAATGAGTTGGTCAAGGACGAGTATGGGAACTTCCACGGGACATTCGCAAAGGGGGCCATCCCTCATGATTCGAAAGTGAAGGTGTTGTTGACGCTTCCGTCTGGGGAAAGGGTCTATAGATTGCCTGCGTGGATCTTGAGAGCTACTGCCCCTGAGAAGGAGTCTGGTTCTACGACGTACGATGGTCGGTTCTGGAACCCGCCTGGGAAGGAGTATGTCTTTAAGAACAAGAGACCACAACCGGGTGAGAGTTTGAGGATCTATGAGGCACATGTTGGTATCTCGACTCCGGAGCCAAAAGTTGGTTCGTATAAGGAATTCACTGCTAATGTTCTCCCAAGGATTAAGGAATTGGGGTATAATACTCTACAATTGATGGCAGTGATGGAGCATGCGTATTATGCATCGTTTGGGTATCAAGTGACGAACTTCTTTGCTATCAGTTCGAGATTCGGAACACCGGAGGAATTGAAAGAACTTATTGATACTGCTCATGGATTGGGGATCACTGTCTTGTTGGATGTCGTGCATTCTCATGCTTCGAAGAATGTTGATGATGGATTGAATAACTTTGATGGGACCGAGTATCAGTATTTCCATGCTGGTGGGAAAGGGTCACATCCATTATGGGATTCGAGATTGTTCAATTATGGGAAATACGAAGTGTTGAGATTCCTGTTGTCGAATTTGAAGTTCTATTTGGAGGTTTATCAATTCGATGGGTTCAGATTCGATGGTGTTACTAGTATGTTGTATTTACATCATGGTGTTGGTGCCGGTGGTGCCTTTAGTGGTGATTACAATGAATATCTCCATCCAAACTCTCCTGTTGATCATGAAGCAATCACTTATTTGATGTTGGCTAATGATTTGATCAGTAAGATTGGTGAGATTGAAAAGACTAAGTTGATCTCTATCGCTGAGGATGTTTCCGGTATGCCTACATTGGGTGTTCCAAGGGATCAAGGTGGTGTTGGGTTCGATTATAGACTCGCAATGGCCCTTCCAGACATGTGGATCAAGATCCTTAAGGAGAAGAAAGACGAAGAATGGGATTTGAATCAGATTGTGCATACTTTGACTAATCGTCGTTATTCCGAGAGGGCTATTGGATATTGTGAATCGCATGACCAGGCTCTTGTTGGTGATAAGACATTGGCGTTTTGGTTGATGGATGCAGAGATGTATACCAACATGTCTGTCTTGTCTCCTTTGACACCTGTCATTGATAGAGGTATTGCTCTTCATAAGTTGATCAGACTCGTTACGCATTCGCTTGGTGGTGAGGGATACTTGAACTTTGAAGGTAATGAATTCGGACATCCTGAATGGTTGGATTTCCCAAATGCTAATAATGGTGATAGTTATCATTATGCAAGACGTCAGTTCAATTTAGCAGGGGATGAATTGTTGCGTTATAAATTCTTGAACAAGTTTGATTCTGCAATGCAACATCTGGAGGCGAAATATGGTTGGTTGCATAGAAAAGATCAGTACATTTCATTGAAACACGATGGTGATAAGGTGTTGGTGTATGAGAAGGGTGGATTGTTGTTTGTGTTCAATTTCCATCCAAGTAACTCTTATACTGATTATAGAGTCGGTGCAGAAGATGCTGGTTCGTATAAGGTTGTCTTGAATAGTGATGATGTTGAGTTTGGTGGACATGGAAGAGTTGATACTAGTGTTGAACACTTCACTACTGATTTCCCATGGAATGACAGAAAGAACTTTTTGCAGGTTTACATTCCTAACCGTACGGTGATTGTCCTGGCAAAGAAGGAGAGTATCTGATGATGAGGGTGGTTGTTATTTGCTAGTCATATTGTTACTGCTAGTCATATTGTTGCTATTTGTTCAATTCGTCTGATATTTGCTATTGTTCAGTTCTTTTGTCAGTTTCGCTCACTTACTCACTCACTATTCCTTCCTTTATCTTGAGTTAGTTGTCCACTACAGAGTGTCCATAAGGGGAGATTTATGTGGATATTAACCAAAAACATAAAAAAAAACTTTATAATGAAACCACATTTCAATCAACAATCAAGATATACTTCATGATGATTAGTCTTAGAGCAAACCAACCAAGATGATGATGATGATGACGATGGTGGAAGTCCATGATTCATTATTATCGAAAAAAAAAAGAAAAAGCCCCATTCGAAGCTTTTTATTTTGTTTCTTTCTTTCCTTTAATCCATTCAGTTGATACTAATCCTCAACTCTTTTCAACAACAACAGTAAACAATAACAGCAACGACAATGACAAATGAGTGTAGTATGTACATTTTGATGATCAATTCACTGTCAAATTCTCAATCAGGGCCTCTTCATTCAATTGGAAACTCATGTACAACAACTGATAATCCTGTAAATCATAGACAATCTTATCAATCTTTCTGTACTGGCCAAAGCTCGCAAGGTTAGCAAGACTCTGGAAGTTCTCCTCATGGAACTTGTTAGTGAAGAAGTTCAATGAGAACTTCCCAGGTTTGAAGACTGCAATTACACGGTGCAGAATGTCAATGTTCTTCAAGTTGAACTTGACAGAGTTGACATTCGACTCGAATGAGGCATAACTCCAGTCTTTCTCCGGTGTGACGTGTAAAGTGTAGTAACTGTCCTCATCCAGGATCGTGTTGGAGGAGTACCCACACGGCGTGAACTGGAAGGCATCATGGATGATGTCACTGTCCTGGTCATACAGGTTGTTGAGCCCGGTGTTATTCGAGGTGGAGTTCCCGAGGAAGTGGCCGAGGTCCTGGTTGCCGTCAATCTCGAAGCCTGGCTTTCTTGATGTGTGGAAGAGACTTGCCTTGGAGATGGAGAGGTCTGTCATTAGGACCTCGAATGTCTCGTCAATGTCGTTTCTGTATGGCGAGGAGGAGCTCTCTGCGGAGTCGTGTAGTGTGGTGTATAGGTGCCAGTGGGAGTTGTCAATGCGGCCAATGAGGTAATGGGAGCCGTTGGTGAAGAATTGGTTGAGGTATTCGACCTCATCAGACCAGTTCTTGTGGACGGAGATCTGCTTGTGTGGGAACATGAAGGATCTTCTGGAGTAGAAGACTCTGAATGGCTGGTGTGTGTTGTCATCGATGACGAAGTCCCATTGGAGTCTGGAGTTGACGAGTCTGAAGAGTGCGTCGAGACAGAATAATGTCGTTGTGGTTCCACAGGTCTTGAGAACCAATTTATGATCGTACACGAACAGGGAGGATTCACTGAGGAGGAAGGCGTCGACGTGTTTGGATGACTTGATGGAGAGGATCTTACAGTTGACGAGGTCGAGGATGTTGGACCAGTCGTCGTGGGAGATGCCTCTTCTCAATGTCTTTGATTGGTCTGGGATGGACTCCTCATGGTCGAAGAACCAGATCTCGAGGAGCTTCTCTGGGCCTTCGAATGCCTCGGTGGAGTCGAGGTTGACGGAGAGCTCGTGGTCGACGAAGGATGTGGAGTCCACAGGCTGTACTGGGGTCATTTCTGGTGGTGGTAGTGGAGAGTAGATGGACCTTTATATAGTGATGGGTAGTTATGGAAGAAACTTTCAATATTTGGAATTTGAAGAGCGGATAAGTTCACAGCTTGATCGTGAGCTCAGTGAGATGATCAAAGATGAGTTCAAATTGGGGGATTCTGGGGTCTTTAATGAGCTCAAAATTGAGATTTCTTGTTGAAGTTGTGGAAAGTTCAGTATAAAAGTGGAAAATTTTTAGAGATTTCTCGAGGATTATCGATGAGGATTAAGGGAAATTTAGTATAAAACTGGGTATTACTCCCATAAACAGTTAGAAATCACTTAAACTGACCAGATATTCAGATTCCTACGCCTCTGTTTGGTATATATAACTATAACTAATTGGTATGTATCCCCAGTATGAAACTCACGGTATTATAGATTTGTGAATAGATGAGCGATTAAAAGGGCTTTGTCACTATAGGATCTCTACTTTGAGCAACAAACGACTGTCCATTGCGACCGGGAGACTAACTAAAGACGCCCGGTGGACAGTAGTTCGAACCGATGCAGAACGCACCGGTTAACAGAGAGCAGTGTCCGTGATTCAGAAGTTGGAAGTGGGAAGAGAAACGGTGAAAAGTTTTAGTGATTTTATACTAGAGGGGGAGTTACCCGGTACATTACTATACTACACTAGTAATAAAGAAGGGAATGATTCTCTACTTATCGTCACTCGTCACTGCTGCTCTCCACTCGTCGAACTCTGCTCTCTTAGCAAACCAGTCGACGTAATTGATGCGGTTCTCAACAGTGTAGAAATCAGACGCCTTGCGTGTTTCCTCCTCGACTATGGCCTTGTTCATAGTGATGGGGCGAAGTGTAGTCTCGGGCTTGACAACTCTCCCACGGTCCACTAATGACAGCTTCGGCGTGTTCTGCGTCTTGGGAAACACTATGAGTGTGTGGACCAGGAAGAAGAAGATCGAAATACCGATCTCTAGGAAGATGTCCTTGGGGAAGGATACGGTGGTGTGTGTCAGTTTGGAGTGATGGGTGAACTCGTAGGAGGAGTAGGCGGCGTGGAAGAGGGTGAGTGTGCCAATTGCGGCGAACAGCGGGGGCATGGTGAAACTGTACTGATGTACTTTGGAGTAGTTGATAACTGATACTGATAACTGTTACTAGTGTACTGTTACTAGTGTACTTATTAGTATGTTATTAGTGACTGTATTCAACTCCGGGTAATGGTATTATGTAACCAATTATATAAGCAGTGTACCTTACTAAGCATTTACATAATAGAAACCCACACACCACAAACCTCAGCCAATCAGATCAGATTTAATCCCAAAACGGAAATAGTCGTGAAATTACATAATCCATCTCTTCTACTAATATTGTTGTCATGGAAACCAAATTGACAATTACTTTTTTTTTTTTTCTTTTTTTTTTCCAGATTTTTTTTTTTTCCAACGTTTTTTTTTCCATATAAAGAAAAATTTTTCCTTCTCAAAAAAACTTGAATCTTTTCTCTTTCTTTTCTTTCTTCCCGCCCAACTTCACCAAAGAAAGGAAATAAATCTCCCATCAAAATGGCTGACAACTCCGTCCAAGTTCTCGGTGAACTCTTCAACAAGTTGTCTGTTGCTCCTGCCGCGGAGAGAGACTCAGCCGCCGCCAACGTGGCCTCTTTCCTCAATGGATCCATCATTGAGCACGATGTCCCAGAGCAGTTCTTTGCTGAACTGTCCAAGGCCGTCGCCGACAAGAAGGCCGCCGCTAACGCTCTAGAGGCTGTCTCCCACATTGCCTCCGAGACTGGCCTCTCCCCATCCGTCGAGCCATACATTGTCGAGCTCGTCCCAGCAGTCGCTACCAAGGCTGGTGACAAGGACACTGAGACCAGAACCATCGCCGCTAAGGCCCTTTTGGCCATTGCTAAGGCCATCAACCCACACGCCGTCAAGGCCCTCCTCCCTCACTTGGTTAAGAACCTGTCCGAGACCAACAAGTGGCAAGAGAAGGTTGCTATCCTAGCAGCCATCTCCGCCCTCGTTGACCACGCCGAGGACCAAGTCGCCTTCAGAATGACTGAGTTGATTCCAGTCCTTTCCGAGGCCATGTGGGACACCAAGGTTGAGGTCAAGAAGGCCGCCACCGAGACCATCACCACCGCCACCAAGACTGTCCACAACAAGGATATCGAGAAGTTCATTCCAAAGTTGATTGAGTGTATCGCTAAGCCAACTGAGGTCCCAGAGACTGTCCACATCTTGGGTGCCACCACCTTCGTCTCTGAAGTCACCACCGCCACCTTGTCCATCATGGTTCCATTGTTGTCCAGAGGTCTTGTTGAGCGTGACACCGCCATCAAGCGTAAGGCTGCCGTCATTATCGACAACATGTGTAAGTTGGTTGACGACCCACAGATCATTGCTCCATTCTTGGACAAGTTGTACCCAGCTTTGAAGGCCAACTACACCACCATTGCCGACCCAGAGGCCCGTGACGTTACCTTGAGAGCCGTCAACACCTTGAAGAGAGTTGGTGCTATCCCAGAGGATGACACCATCCCAGAGGTTTCCAACGCTGGTGACGCTTCCGTTACCAAGAAGGAGTTGACCAACATCTTGGCTGAGAACAAGATTGAGGTTGCCCCAAGATTCACCGTTGTCTTGAACTACGCCGCTGCTATTGCCGGTGACTTGATTGACGAGAGAATCATTGACCAAAACGCTTGGTACGAGCACTTGACCAACTACTTGACCGTCTTCTTGCACGAGAAGGAGGCTAAGGCTGACATTGACGAGTGGAGAAAGCGTGCCATTGACAACATTCCAGAACCACCAAAGTTCGAGGATGAGGAGGATGAAGGTGAGGACCTATGTAACTGTGAGTTCTCCCTAGCTTACGGTGCTAAGATCTTGTTGAACAAGACTCAATTGAGATTGAAGCGTGCTAGACGTTATGGTCTTTGTGGTCCAAACGGTGCTGGTAAGTCCACCTTGATGAGAGCCATTGCCAACGGTCAAGTTGAGGGTTTCCCAACCCAAGAGGAGTGTAAGACTGTCTACGTCGAGCACGACATTGATGGTACTGAGGCTGACACCTCCGTTGTTGACTTTGTCTACAACGAGGGTAACTTGGGTACCAGAGAGGAGATCACCAAGAAGTTGCAAGAGTTTGGTTTCTCCGATGAGATGATTGCCATGTCTATCCACTCCCTATCTGGTGGTTGGAAGATGAAGTTGGCTTTGGCCAGAGCTGTCTTGAAGAACGCTGACATTTTGTTGCTTGATGAGCCAACTAACCATTTGGATACCGTCAACGTTGCTTGGTTGGTCAACTACTTGAACACCTGTAACATTACCTCCATTATCGTTTCCCACGATTCTGGTTTCTTGGACAATGTTGTTCAATACATTATCCACTACGAAGGTTTCAAGTTGAGAAAGTACAAGGGTAACCTTTCCGAGTTGGTTAAGAGAGTCCCATCTGCTAAGTCCTACTACGAATTGGGAGCTTCTGACTTGGAGTTCCAATTCCCAGAGCCAGGTTTCCTAGAGGGTGTCAAGACCAAGCAAAAGGCTATTGTCAAGGTTTCTAACATGACCTTCCAATACGAGGGTACTGCTAAGCCACAAATCCAGGACATTAACTTCCAATGTTCCCTATCTTCCAGAATTGCTGTCATTGGTCCAAACGGTGCTGGTAAGTCCACTTTGATCAATGTCTTGACTGGTGAGTTGCTTCCAACCATTGGTGAGGTTTACGTCCACGAGAATGCCCGTATTGCTTACATCAAGCAGCACGCTTTCGCACACATTGACTCCCATTTGGACAAGACTCCATCCGAGTACATCCAATGGAGATTCCAAACCGGTGAGGACAGAGAGACCATGGACAGAGCCTCCAGACAGATCAACGAGAATGATGAGCAGGCCATGAACAAGATCTTCAAGATTGAAGGTACCCAGAGAAGAATTGCTGGTATCCACTCCAGAAGAAAATTCAAGAACACTTACGAGTATGAATGTTCCTTCACTCTTGGTGAGAACATTGGTATGAAGTCTGAGAGATGGGTCCCAATGATGTCTGTTGACAACGCTTGGTTGCCAAGAGGTGAGTTGATTGAGTCCCACTCCAAGTTGGTTGCCGAGGTTGACATGAAGGAGGCTCTTGCCTCCGGTCAGTTCCGTCCATTGACCAGAAAGGAGATTGAGGACCATTGTTCTATGTTGGGTCTTGACGCTGAGTTGGTTTCCCACTCCAGAATCAGAGGTTTGTCCGGTGGTCAAAAGGTTAAGTTGGTTCTTGCTGCTTGTACTTGGCAAAGACCTCACTTGATTGTTCTTGATGAGCCAACCAACTATTTGGACCGTGACTCCTTGGGTGCTTTGTCCAAGGCCTTGAAGGCCTTTGCTGGTGGTATCATTATCATTACCCACTCTGCCGAGTTCACCAAGGACTTGACTGAGGAAGTCTGGGCCGTCTTGGACGGTAGAATGACTCCATCTGGTCATAACTGGGTCTCTGGTCAAGGTTCTGGTCCAAGAATCGAGAAGAAGGAGGACGAGGAAGACAAGTTTGATGCTATGGGTAACAAGATTGCTGCTGCTAAGAAGAAGACTAAGCTATCTTCTGCGGAGTTGAGAAAGAAGAAGAAGGAGAGAATGAAAAAGAAGAAGGAGCTTGGTGACGCCTACGTCTCCTCTGACGAGGAGTTGTAAGTTGGGCTGAGCTGAACATCATTCATCTTTTTGTTTTGTTGTTTCCGTTTTGTCTTTCTTGGTTGTTTAATAGGAGAATAGAGAAGAGAGTTCTTGCAGTATAGAGTTAATTTAATTGCCCGTTCTTTCGATTTAATTCACATAAATAAGTTGTTAACTTTTGGTTGTAGTATTGATTTAGTATTGATTCATAGTGTTTACCTCAACTGTGGGCCATTTGATGGTGTTATCAACTGGTTGTTGTACTCAAAATTGGTGATGGAAAAGCCGGGTAACTAGAATTCAAAACAGTACGCGAAACGCGAAATTAATTCAATTTCAATAAATAAACAACACTTTATTAGTCCGAAAGTAAATACAGAAACAAGGACAGGAACCAGAATGTCTTATAACCCAGACACTTACACCGTTTCATCCAATGAGGCACTGACTGTGTGTATTGATGACGTCAAAGGAGCCTTCTCCTTCCATCCAAAATTCACGTATCCAATATTCGGTGACGCAGAGCAGATATTTGGCTTCAAGGACCTCAAGATCCAGCTCAAGTTCGATGCTGTGACTTTCCTCCCGTTTCTGAAGATTGAGTATAGTGAGAAGATCGATGGTGTCGAGGTGGATTCCGAAGTGAAGGATAAGTTGCTCGAATGGCTCCCTGAAGAGACTGTTATTGATGATGAGGCCAAATGGGACGAATTGGTGAAGAAGGAGAGAGAAACAGTGAATTATTCTAGTCAGGGGGGATCAGTTTCTACATATGAGACGAATGGACAAAGTTTTTATGTGACGAAGCTGAAGCTGGATGGTGATGATGTATCTGCTACACTATTGAAGAGAATCCAGATATTCGTCATCTTGTTCATTGAAGCAGGTTCATATATCGATTCCTCAGATCCATTATGGGAGCTGTTCCTTGTGACTAACAAGAACAGTAAGGAAGTTATAGGGTTTGCTACGGCATATACTTACTTCTTTTTCACGAATTCTAAGGACTTTGATGAATGGGATTACACAAAGGGATATCCTAATAGAAAGAAGATCTCACAGTTTGTCGTTTTCCCGCCTTATCAGACTCATAAACATGGATCGAAACTGTATGACTCACTGGTGGAGCACTGGAGTGCGGATGAATTAGTCAAGGAGATAACAGTGGAGGATCCGAATGAGAAGTTTGATGATTTGAGATATCGTTGTGATTTCCAGAGATTGTACAAGTTGGGATTCATCAATGAATTGCCGTTGGATGTCAAGAACTACGAGATTGATTGGTGGAGACAGAATGCTAAGAAGTTCAAGATTGAATTCGCACAGTTTAGAAAAGTTGTTGAGTTGGGCTTCATTTACAATCAGAAGAACTTGAAAGTGGCTAGACTTCTCATCAAGAAGAGACTATTCGACAAGAACAAAGAAGGATTACTTGAATTCGACAAGTCTGTGAGAAACGATAAACTCCAAGTGGCTTATGAGAACATCAAGGCCGATTATGTTAGAATACTGCACTCTTTGAACTTGAGATCAAGCAGTATTGAAGACAACAATGACCGTGCAGTGAAGAGACAGAAAGTCTAATGAAATATTCACCCCTCTGTATATCATAAATTCATCAAACTTGTAATGTCATAACCCCATCAATGAAGGATCCCAGTATGTTGTTATCCCCTCGAACAAATCTATCCACACATATCCCTTCATCACCAACCCATTCAAGATCTCCTTCACTCTAAAAGACCCCAACTCTTCATCACTCTCCACAGAACCACCACTAAACTCACTAAGTATCTCACCTTCAGAAACACACCCCTTCGTCATTATCACTCCGAGCATATGGTTCTCCTCTCCAGAACTAACGAGCCCCTGGTCATCAAAACTGATATACTTCCCCTGGTTCTTCCCCAATTCCAACATCACAACCCCGGGATTCAACACCTTCAGCAACTTCATCACCATATCCCAGTCCTCCTGTGTCAGCACGACGCCCGTCTCGCGTATCCCGACGTTCCGACTGCTGCCTTGTTCGTCATCAGCATCCTCCACAACACCACAATACTTCTTCTCAAACGCGCTCACGGACACAAGCCCGCCGTTGATCCCGCGCATCTCGTTCCAGAACTCAATAAGTTTCAAACACAACAGGTTGTAGAACTCCTTGAGGTTCTCCTTCTTGTCGTATAGTCCCAGTGGATTGATCCCGATCTTTGCACAGAGAGCAAGGAATTTGGCACGGTGCCGCGACGACATCATGAGCTCGTTGGAGGAGGAGAGGAGGATCTCTTTGAACACGCTCAATTGCGTCTGGAGCTGTGTGGAGCGCGTGCTCAGCAGTGAGCTCGAGAGGTGGCTGTAGGAGGTTGTCTGGGTCGTGGATGTGTCAAAGCGGGAGATGCCGACTTTCTTCATTGTGGCTGGGGGGAAAGGAACTGTGTTGTGTGTCGTGTGTGATTGGGTATGGAAAATGGACAATATTCAGTGTGCAGAAGGCGTATTTTGCTCGGAATGCGTGGTGATTTTACTCCTAATTAAAGTCCTTCCACTGATTGATTTGTTAGTTTATTCAAGTTTGAAGAAAGTGTTGATGTTTTGAAAATTGCCTATTCGGGTAATCCTAACACCATCAGATGAACCCGTACTCAATATCGAAATGATACCACCTACAGTCGACAGTTCTAATATAAATATATCAATATCTACACTGTGACATAGAACTGAATCAATAAACTCTATAAGATCAAAGCATAGACTTGTCCCTCCCCCATTTCTTATCAGTAAGCGCATTCTGCAACCACGAAACACCCTTCTCCAATTTACGGTGCATTCTTTCATTGATATCGGGGTCTCTATGTGCCCACAACTGCTCGACATTAGAGAAGCCAAAGAAATGGATTCTTCCATCCACTAGCATCATATTCGACGTAGATAACACCTTATAACACAATTTGAGTTTAAAGAACAAACACCTCAACTGTCTCTGTGCGTTTTTGATGATCTTCTTGTCCAATGGGAATTCTGTTGGTTTTAAGTCTCTGATTAGTGTCCCTTTGAGCTTCTTCATCATGAGGAATGGACCTTTGACGTGGAAGGAGGGCATTGTGATGTCGGCGTCCTTCCCGTAGAATAAGAGTTCTGGGACACGGATCACAGCAGAGGTATCCGACTCCTTCTTTAATGTATTCAGCTCGTTCCACTTCTTGATCTTCTGGTACACTCTGACTTCATTCATATGGCATTCGACAAACTTCTTAAAGGGCGTCTTTTTCAAGAATTCCAATTCTGCAGAATGTAGTTTATGGTAAGGCGTTTCAGAGAGGAAATTCTGATACTTGTATTCATCGGTGAGCTTGATGATAAGATCACCTCGACTCCTGCAGAACCAGTTACTCAACCGTGAGTTCTCCTCGGGAAGCTCAACATCAAAGTCACTAAACTGGCACAGATCCTGTGGATATAGGACATATGTCGAGGACGTAATTTTGCGAATGTAATTGTTGGAGAAAGTAGCGTCAAATGCCCGGTTAGTGATACGAACAGGCCCACCATATGGCGTATCCCAAACTCCCTTGTATTCCCCATCCCCTCTCCTACCGACAAAGAAGTAGTCCACCTCCTCAGGAAACCACATAGCCCCAGAGTTATAAAAGGCGAATTGAGGCATTTCATCCTCCGTGGAGTCCTCAAAGGAGTCAGAAAAGTGACCTGTGAATCTCCACTCCCTTTCCTCAGGCACAAGCGTCTTCGTGAAGACATTGAAAGCGGATTTAAGCTTAGAGCTGCCAGCACGGTTAAGTATCTCTCTCTGCTCCAGAATCACACTAAGAAGGTACATCGATGATGTCAAGGGACCCCTCGAAGCGTTTCTATCCAAGAAGCTGACACTTATAGACACGGGGATCTCCACAACACCAGACGTACCTTTCGGATATTCAGTGCTGATGATGGGCATTGTGCGGATCGCATCACCAGTTTCATCCTCATCACTGAAAAACTCACTGAGAAAAACTCCTAACGTCATATCGATTGGATCTTCAGCGAATCTCGACCGTTTGAACAATTTACTGACTGCGATTCTGAGATGTATGAGCATGAGGGAGTTTGGATCATCTAGTTGAGGAATGACAAGGAATCCATCAGGGACACCTTCATCCAACAAGGCAGTCAACATATTAGAGAGGATCTTTGTCATATCATCAGCATCTTCAACATCGCTTTCAGGAGACAATGGTATTGTAGTGTTATTGATTTCTGATTTTTCAGAGTGAGCCGTAGTACCTTGCTTTCCCAAGTTTGAAAATGTATCAAGACTGAAATCAGAAACCTCAGCCCATCTAACCAATGCTAACCAGTCAGCATCTTCATGAACATCACGAAAATTCACCTTCTTCCCAGAGATAGACTGCACTGGCCCAGAAACAGACGTGATGACAAAATAATCACCACCAATGCTTTCAGCATAGCAGATATCTTCAGGAATCCCCGGAAACAACACAATCAGATCTAACCAGCCTTCAAAGAACTGATAGCCAAGGGGATCAACAGTATCCACTTCATTATCATCTGAGTATGTATCAAGAACCATCACATCCTGCATCGCCGTCTGTGGTTCACACAGCGAGTTCCATTCTGTGATGAAATAGGAGCAAATGTCTAGCATTGTCCGGATATCTTTCAATGAATCCTCGTTCAAGACACATTCAATCTCATCCCTTCTCTTTCTCAACAGTTCAAAGAGGAAACACACCGATTTCGTCTCTCTCAGACTTTCATTGGTACAGTCTCTAGAAATAATAGATGGGACAGGTAAAATACGGCCTATTGGTGATGGGAAGTAGTCGAGATAACTCTCAAGAGGTACAACACGCGGAGGAATCTCACACGACAAAGTACCGCACCATGGCAGGAGGAGTAGGATAAAGGGAAATTCAAGAATAGTCTTAATCAACAATAATTGGAATTCACTGTCACCTCCTAATTGCTTTAGGTATTGTAATAAGGAAGTCTCTGTTGTCTTAGTGGAGTCCATGATGGAAGAACAGAGCTCTTCTGCAGGACCAGTGAAAGATGAGATAGCATCCCTTAGTTGGGAATTGGTCTGAAGATGATGAATTTGTGATAATTCGTCTTCACTGAAGTCCAGTTTTGCTCTGGTTTGTGCTTTGTTGATATAAAGAGTGACGATGTTTGATAGTTGGGCGGTAAGATCAGTAAGATCAGTCTCTTTCTGAGACTCATTGTTCGCCATTGTGCTGATAACGGACATTGTGGTGGTTCAGTAGACTCCAAAACAGACTAACCCATATTGACACGGACATGTTGAAACAGCTCGATACTTTAATTGTCTTTATATAGACCGAGTTCGTTGTTGTTTACCTTTTTTTCTGTTGGCTTCATTTTCTGTTCTTTTTGGGATGTGTGGGTGTAGATTTGACAGACAGTGACGTAATGATCCAGTTAAGCACAGCTTTGGCTGTACCGTTGTTGAGCTGGAGGAGGGAGAGTGCTCCAAAGGCGAATGTCAGTGCGACACAGTAGATAGGGACGCCTTTCTTCGTGCAGCGTTTGAAGATGGCAGGGACAAGGCCACGCTCGGCCATTCCGTAGAGAGATCTCGAGGAGCAGAATGTGTAGGAGTTTCCAGCGGAGAAGGCGGAGGTGACACAGAGGGCGTTGACGATGTGTGGGTAGACGGTGACTTTGAGGTTGTTCATGGCGATGACGAAGGGGGAGAAGGAGGCGTCAGAGGTGGTGCCGGAGGTGTAGAGGTTGACGAGGGTTGGATCGCTGGCTGGGAGGAGGATACCGACACATAAGGCCCCGCCGATGTAGAAGACCGTGAGACGGTAGAAGATGCTCTTGAAGGTTTTCTTGAGTACCTTTCTCGTTTCCTGGCCAGTCTCTCCAGCCACCATTGAGACGAAGTCAGGACCAACGACGGTGAGGCAGGCCTTGTTGAGACATGCCATGAACCCTTGGAATCGCCCATTGGCGCCCGTCGCGTGTGTGGCGACCATTAACGGGTACGGCGATCTCCAATATCTGAAGCCGAATGGGTCATGGAGAGGGTTGCCGCCAACCATAGTGATGAAGGTGAAGCAGATGAGCGATGTGATGAGGATGATCTTGCCCGAGGAGAGGAAGAACTCGATCTCGCCGAAGAAACGCACTGCGAGGAGGTTGAGTCCCGTGTAAATGAACATCTGGAGACAGAAAGTGATGGCGGGAGAGTAGTCATCGCGCCAGTAGTGGATCATCGAGTTGACGGCGGTTATTTCGAACGGGATGAAGATGGAGCACATGAAGTAGTAGTTCATGCCGACGACGAACTCGTAGGAGGCATCGACGCAGCGGCCGGACATCTGGATGAAGGGCGCCTCGATGGGCAGGTGGCAGACCATCTCGGCCATGATGATGGTGACGAAGAGGATGATGACACTCCAGAGGGCGAAGGCGAGGAAAAGGGAGAGTGGGCCGCCCTGGTACAGCGCGCTCGAGATGGTGATGAAGAGCGCTGTGCCGATGGCGCCTCCAAAGGCGACGAGCTGCAGGTTACGCGAGGTTAGTTTGCGCTGGACCCTGTACTCTGGTGGGATCTCCTCGACGGTACCGGACTCAACATCGCTGAGGGTGGTGGTGGTGGTGGCGACGGCGGGGTCCTTGACGTCGGTGTAGGCGGCCCGCTTCTCGTCTGTGACTGGTTGGGATGGCCCTCTGTTCCAGATGAGGGACTTGAGTTGTGACATTGGGATGGTTAACTGAAGAAGGCTAAGCAGGAGAAAGCCATTGGTGGAACTATTATTACAATGGGAACATCGGGTGCTTTATAGTTGGGCACTGATCTCTCCCATTGATAATCTGATAGTTCCAATAGGGCACATATTCTTTCCGTTGGTGAGTATTAATGAACAGCTTCAATAGACGCCTGAATAATCGTTTGTTTACCTGTCAAAGGTTGTCAAAGTTGACAGATCTCGAGAGATAAGCCGAAAAGGGTTATAAAGGGAGAGAGAGAAAGAGAGAAGAGAGAAAGTTGATAATCAACTGAATGGCCAAATCTAATCTAATCACAGAAGATCTAAAGTAAGTGAGGTTTCAACTTGACTTCTTTCATACTTGAATACCTCGTACAGTATCATCTTACACTTCACTGTACAAACTGAATTCAAAATGTCTACCCCATTGTCTCTCTTCTAGTTCTGCCTGATAATTTCCATCACCAAATTCTGACACACCTCCACAGACACACGCGTCAAACTGATGCAAGGTCGATGTCCATAAGATTGCGGTGCGTACTCACTTCTTAATGGGAACCGATTCCCGTAACTTATCCCCACAACATATACCAAAAATCCCATCTGATAAACCACCAAGGGGGTGTCTTAATAGTAATTCAAGACTCCGATAGACTTACTAGTACTACTGGACTCTCTGCCATCCTAATATCAGTACTAGCTCATACGCCAATCGCGGGACTCTCTTTCCGTATGACCTAATCAGGGAACTATATCAACAGTATACCGTGCGTGTTCTTTGTAAGTATTGGTAAGGACACACAGGATATACTTATTGCAGGTTAAGGTAGTCTTTAGGCGTCTTGTACGCGTTGAGTGAATTCCGGTGTCCC
>JAJMFU010000179.1:0-20272 GCA_030574915.1 Komagataea wickerhamii | reverse complement strand
TCCCGACTCCCGAGATAACCAGACTTCGCTTCACTTCACGCGCCAGATCGTTTCTGGTGTTTTGGGACTCATGCTATCAGGTGATTCGGCCTGCTGAGATCTTGTACTGTTACACTCTGGTGAGAATGGACTGAACCTACTGCAGCTTACACTGGCGAGTGTGAAAAGGCGGGAAGTCATCGATACCCATAGTAAACTAGCTAGTCCAGCGGCTAGTCCAGCGGCTAATTGGTGGAACTGGTGTCAGCGGTTGTTGACCTGGTTAATTAAAGTATCTTTTTAAAGTTGGTGATGTTTTGATCAATTTTTGGAATTGGAAAAGTGTAAACAAAATAACTCAAGCAACAGCCGCTGAAAAGAAGTAATACAGTTACTATAAATTCACTTGATCACGCACTCGGTTTGGTAATGAGACAGTGAGACCTCCAATACTTGATCTATGAAGATACTTCAGATCAGTTCAAGTTCAATCTCCAATAGGCGCAAGAATAACAGAGTACGCTTCTCAACAGAAAAACAGCCAGTCTTCTTCAGAAACCCCTCATGCCAAATCAATTTCCTCCTACTCCTCGCTTTATACCTCAGTTTTAAAAAACACAATACACTAACACCATGCAAACTCCTGGAGAGGGCACTTCTTCCCAGAAGAAGCAGAAGACTGAATGCGATGCAAAGATATCAGCATCGTATGCCATGAAAGCTCTACGGCAAATCGCACGTACTAAGGGAGCAGAAGTGGTGCTTGTCTCTGTACCAGCTATAGAACAGTTTTGTTCACGTGTCAAAGAGTTCAATCAGACTGCTCGTTCTTTCGATGACTTCATCGCCCTTTGGCCTCCTGTTGCAGAGAGTTGTGGAATTCTCCAGCAGTTTCGAAAGAAACTACGAGGCAAAGGAGTCTCGCATGCCACAGCTTAATGGACAAGCGGCAGATGAGGATGAAGAAATGGGTAGATACCTCAAAGAACAAGAGAGCTGGCTCAAAGATATTGCGCAGTTGATGTACCCTGATGGCGGAGATATTGATGCTAGAGACTTCACGAACTATCTTATCTCCTTGTGTTTGGGTGATTTAAATATTCTGAAGTCTCCGAGAGTGTCCATGCTTCTGTCACCTCATAGTGATACTGTTGGAGCCACTGTTAACAGGCAATTAGAGCATATATTCATCACGAACCCCACAGACGAACAGAGTGTTTTTGAAGATATTGTGAGCTATCATGATGGAAAGTACCGTGAGAAACATGAACAGCGTGCAGATTCTTGTTACGAAAAGCTCAAAGACGCCCTTGTTGAGAATGCTGTTGGTGCTGAGAATGTTTGTAGGAATGTTGTAGTACACTATATAAAGGACATTAGGTCCTAGTTAGCTAGTCTTGTATACAACAATAGAACTAATCGAAACTGCCATGAACTCAGCTGTAGTAATTACGGAGAGGGGGGTGAGGATCCAACATTCAAGTTCTCTATTTTGCATGATCAGGTTGGAAGATTTAATTCCAATATCGCCACAGTGATGTTAGAGGAGTTGGAAACCTCAGGAGGTACGAAATCTGGGTCAGTGTGGAAGGTTTTTTGATGCCTCGAGATGCTCACTAGATTCGAGCCGGGCTATCTCACTGTTTGCTTATGAACGCAATGTCCAAAACGCCGACTACTTGAAGGATCTCAAGCTTTTAGCCAAAAATGAGAATGCACTGATGACAACTCCCAATAGTGTTATCAAAGTTTCTTTGTTGAGTTATATTCACGAAATATCATGTTATGAGAAGATCATCCAAAGTCTACCAAAGGACCAATACGAGAGAATCATTCCCAAGATCTATTCCACTGGATGGTTGGTGAACGATGCTGCCAGGCCACAAAGAGGGTCGTCAGTCATGCAATCTCGTAGTATTACGAGATCGTCGGCCAAAGTTGAAGAGTCATATGCACCTAGAGTGATCCAAGAGACTAAGGAAAGTCTACTTTTACTAGCAGATGGACCTTTCATCAAAATGGAGATGCTTTCGGACCATATATTTGATCCCACCATTGGGTTTTGCTGGGAATCTGAAACAGTGAAGCAGATTGTTGATGTCGCAGTTGATAATATTCAGAAGATACATAGGGATGCACAACTGATACATGGTGATTTAAAGTCATCGAATTATGTTATCAATTTCGACCAGAGTCTAGGAACTTTCACATTCAAAGTGTTTGAGGACTCTCATACGAGGTACCACAATTAGTTAGAGCAACTACAGGGAGAGAGTCACTACGTGGGAGATCGACCAAGAAAGTCTCCAATTCACCGATGTGGGTCCTTTGCGACATGAATTTTGGAAAGAAACAGGATTATGCGGAGTGTGTGAGTACGGTCAAAGAAGCGTTGGCACAGGATTACTGGGATCTATTCGAATCACTAAGTAATGGAAAGCTGAAAGGAGTATATCGTGAAGTGAGGGCTGCTATAAGAAGATTTTCGACCCAGGAATTGGCAAACGCTGACTGGGAAGTATTGGAGCCGAAGTTGAAGTGGTCGAAGAAATGACTCTTATAATGGTCAGGATATTACTAGTAACTAGAGGGTTCATCCTACATAGTTCCTATTATTATAAGAATCTGCAGCTACTTACTACTACCTACTAACTGAATCGTACTACTAGTACTACTACTAGTGAATCAGATTACTTATTGGGGTAATTTATTATGTAATAATAAAATTCCCCATAATTTTCGTCAGATCACGTGCACCATGACATCAGCCACAACAGTTGCCACAGACATTACCCAATTCGGCGATTTCCGGACCTGCTTCAGCCACAGCAAAAAGAGGCATCTTCTCGATTTCTGGAAGAAAGGCATAAAATGGAAAAAAAGTCGTGATTTGTTGTTCCCAACAACTCCTTTCTCAACGTGCTTCGTTGACCCCCAATTGACTCGCAACAATGGTTTACACTACCAGACAAGTCGGTGCTAAGAACTCCCTTGACTACAAGGTCTTCATTGAGAAGGACGGCAAGCCTGTCTCTCCTTTCCACGACATTCCACTATACGCTGATGAGTCCAAACAGATCCTCAACTTCATTGTCGAGGTCCCAAGATGGACCAATGCTAAGTTGGAGATCTCCAAGGAGCAGAAGCTAAACCCAATCATCCAGGACACCAAGAAGGGTAAGTTGAGATTTGTTAGAAACGTCTTCCCACACCATGGTTACATCCACAACTATGGTGCCTTCCCACAAACCTGGGAAGACCCAAACCAAACTCACCCAGAAACCAAGGCCGCTGGTGACAACGATCCATTGGATGTCTGTGAGATTGGTGAGGCTGTTGGCTACGTTGGCCAAGTCAAGCAGGTCAAGGTTCTAGGTGTCATGGCTCTCTTGGACGAGGGTGAAACCGACTGGAAGGTTATTGTCGTTGACGTCAACGACCCATTGGCTCCAAAGTTGAACGACATTGAGGACGTTGAGCGTCACTTGCCAGGTCTATTGAGAGCTACCAACGAGTGGTTCAGAGTCTACAAGATCCCAGATGGTAAGCCAGAGAACCAATTCGCCTTCTCCGGTGAGGCTAAGAACAAGAAGTACGCTGAGGAGGTTATCAGAGAGTGTTCTGAGGCCTGGGAGAACCTTATCAAGGGACAAGCCCCAGCTGGTGACATCGACCTAACCAACACCACCTTGGTTGACACCCCATCCTACTCTGAGGCTGCTATCACTGAGACCCCAGCTGCTGCTCCTCAACCAGACCAACCAATTGACAAGTCCATTGACAAATGGTTCTTCATCTCCGGTGCCTCTGCTTAACTAGCCGATGGTAACAGCAAGTTGTGATTTACGTTTTTCAACATGCTACAATAATACACTATGAGTGAATGCTATTATGAGCCATATAGGTTAAACTGTAGATTTAGCATTCTTGACGAAGTCTCTGATTTTTTGATGATCTTTCACCCCATCAGTTTCGATACCGCCTGATACATCGACGCCAATAACACCGTGGACCTTCACTGCCGTAGCCACATTCTCTGGCGTCAGACCACCAGCGAGGACAAATTTGCCATCAACATCCTTGGCCCAATCCCCCAATGATCCCCAGTTCAATTGAACACCTTCGCCACCAGCTTCAGAGTCAAGTAATGTTAGAATCTGTTCCGGGTGCATTGCTGTGTCAATCTCTGGATCATTGGGGATGAACCTCGTTATAACAGGCACTTTCAGCTGAGAAATATACTCTTTTCTAGGTTCTTTACCATGTAGTTGAACAAAATCGAACCCGATCTCGTCAATAAGTGTATTGATCTCCTCCACAGTTTGATTTCTGAACACGCCCACAAGAAAGGGACCGTGTGCTTCGATATTATCATGGACTGATTGAGTCCATGTGTCCTTATCCAGTCTTGTAAAGAACTCTTCGGGCGTGATGTCGCTAGCTCGTTTAGACTTGACTAATTGAGCAATGGTTTTAGCTGTCTCTGTGTCGATGGTACGTGCCCTGTTGGGCACTAATATCATCCCAAGAAGATTAGCACCGGATTCTAGTGCCACCTGGGCACTTTCAATGTCCTTGAGACCGCATATTTTCACAAGCACCATGGTTGATGAGGTTGTAATTCTGGTGAGTAATGAAGTTGTATAAGTTCGAAAAAGTCAGATCAACACGTCTTGTAAAAAGGCCACGATCTCAAATTTATGTGGTGGTACCAAAAAGTAAGATCTGTCTGTTACCCATAGCAGGTACCATGTCGTGCTATGTTTTCCTACTTTAGGAGTAATATTGAAATGTAGTAGATCATATTGACCTTCCAGTAGTGTGCTCAAACTGAACAGCCCTCGCTGTTGAAGTTGGTTTCACCTTTGTTGGGTGCACGGTAATCCAAATAACGGTTGGTGATCCAATACTGTTAGTCCCTTCATAACAACAGTATGAGTAAGGACATAGATACTCTGTAATCACCAGCCGTTATTATGAAGGATAAACCGCTGAAGTCGACACTAGTCTGTCACAGAACCTCGTGAACAGACATTGTCAACAAAGGCAAGTAGATATTCTTCAAAGAGCGTCTCAACACAAATAGTGAGGATGTACCATATCCTGAAACCATCTAAGATCAGCTCTTGATTACCGCCAACAACCAACCCATAGGCGCTGAACTGTATCGACTCTCTCAGTAAACAACAACCGTAGAGAGGAAACTTATGTTCAGGAAGTAACCATCAGCGAGGCATGAATAACAATCAAAGCTGACACACTAACAGATGAAGACATTGACACACTTGATCAGAGTGAGCTGGTCTTGTTCGAAAAGGAATAAGAAAGAAAGAAAGAAATTTGGAGGGATTTCAACAGGCTTTTATAGTTGATCTTGGTTGGGTTAGCCGCCGAACTAATAAAGCTCAGAATCACATGCCTTGAAATAGTCACTGATTATATGACGAGAACTGGGAAGGCTCTTCATCGTTCATCAGTAGTGAAACATCACTAGTAAGTAGTCAACTAAACAAATATAAAACCGTCTAACTTCTGCAACCACAATGACATGTAAACGAGTAGCCCTCTCGCTTTTTCGGTCAAAGATACGCGTCAAAAGTACCAAATAACATCAACAAACCAGCGATGAGTAACACTACGCTAACTGACTTCCACGGACGGTTCACCGCTCAGCTCAGAGGTATGTCACTATCAGTGTCCAACTTCTAATTCATTTGCTAACTTAGACTCAGACCTCAAAGATCGTGTTGCACAAACAACACCATCTGGTCCTGATCTCGACCAACTAAAGACTGATGTTGTTTCCCTAAAGAAAGAAGTGGACGCCATTGCCCACCTACTGCCCAAGTACCAACAGTTGAGCTACTCTGAACAGCTACAGGAGCTACAGCATGCCCTATCAAAGAAGGATCAAGTTCCACAGCGAAGATTCAAGTTGAACAGGCAAAGACTCGCTGAATCAAGGCATTTCAAACAACAAGGGATCAGAGAACAACCAGAACAGGAGAAAAAAGACCAGCTACCTCCACAAAAAACTTCAGAAGTGATAAGGGTGACTGATAAGTCAACTACAATACTCAATGTCAAGAACTCGATCATTTTGGCCTTAGATGTCCAGTCAATAACCCTCAAAAACATCACACACTCAATCATTGTCATCAACTCCTCCGGACCAGCTTTTCTTTTCGACTTAGACCAATGTCTAGTCTTTGTCAATTGTCATCAGCTACGTATCCACGACTCTATCAACTCCAGTTTGATCGCTGGAGTATCGAACAACGTCGGAATAATAGAGAACTCGAAAGGTCTGAGGTTCAACGAGGATCTTCAAGTGAAAGACTTCAACTGTCCCTTTGGCAAGAGTCCTAACCACTCGCCTATATCGGTGGAGTTTTCAGATACCACTAAGGTGAAGCAAGATGTATTAGAGTCTCCAAATCTTGATCGCCTACAAAAATACATAGACCTCATCAAATGACCTCCACGACACAAAGACTACTCTCTCATTGAACAACACCTCAAAGATTTCATAGAATTCGTAAACATAGCAAATGCAGTCCATTAATCATCTTACCTGTACCCATACCCTTGGCCACGGTACTGCTGCTGAGGTGGATATTGTTGTTGCTGTGGATGATAGTATGAGCCACCTCTCGAGTCATAGCCTGGTCTGCGTTGTGGTGGATAGCCATTGCCCCCACTTCGGAAGTCATGTTGCTGTACTGGTGCTGTTCCTGAAATCCATGGTCCTGGTCCTGGGCCATGCCCTGTAGTATGTGGAGAAGGACCAGAAGCTGGTATTGGACCTGGGCCAGCAGGACCTGTGTTCCAAGAGTTTGGACCTGGCGCACCCACCCCTGGTGGAGCAGCAACTTGGCGTGGTGGGCCTGAGTTCGGTATTGGATGCATTGGTGGAACAGCCATCGTCACTAATTGTTGTTCCATTCTTGGGGAGTAGCTCATTTGAGGACTCATCGGATGAGGTGAGTTATGGTGGGATGGATGTGGAGAGTGCACCTGATGTGGTACTAATGCATTGTTGTAGTTGGAATATCTTGGATTCGGTGGTTCTTCATACATGGACTCACCCCTGTGGATGGAGTCGACATCATCCGGTTCTCTGAATGGATAATTGTCAGGCGTTTGGTGTGATACGCTGCCTCCTCTTTCTTGACGCGGTGAACCATTCATAATAGCACCTGTATCTTTATTTTCCAGGTCTATGATCTTACTTTTTAGCTGTGATATTTCGTATTCGAGTTCTGAAATGTGACCGTAATACTTGGACGCAAACAGTTTGGAAATTGACATCTTGAGATTCTGGTGGAGTTTTGGATTCGAGGTCTCAAAGGCCTGGTATGTTAGATCCCCGAAAGATCCATTGGTATTTCCATCTAGCTTAGCATCTAGCTTGTCTCTAGCCACGTCTAGTTCATCGTCTTTCAGTTTGACTTCTTCTCTCAATAGCCTATTTTCACTCTCAAGGGCAGTCAGTTTGTCCTCTAGGCTCGAAACAAGATTCGAATTTCCCTTTTTGACTTCCTCCTCGATATTAGCTCTGAGACCCTTGATGGTGTCCTCATATTGTTCTTTCATTTCGTCAACCTTTGACTGATAATTGATTGAGAGATATGAGTCCTTCAGATCCCATTTATCGAGTATTGCAACTTCCTTGAGGATCTTATTTGTCAAGGTTTTTGCCACCTTGAACAACTTCCCTCTGAAATCATTCATCTTGAAATACGCCTTGAGACCATCCTGAAACTCTTTCGTACTGCTTGATGTTTGCATACATTCCTTCAAAACACCTTCATAGCTCTTCAAATGATCCACGTAATACTCAAAGTTTGGAAGCCCTCTAAAAGCATTCAGTTGGAACTCCACGCTGTCCAGAAGATCATTGTACGTTGAGTTGTCTGGTGTCTTATCGTAGGCAATCAAGATTATGGATAACAACGCGGCCTCCTGTGGGTATTCTTCAAAGAAAGTGGTGCCAGACGATTGTGTTGACAGAGTGGCAGATGTATTGGAGGTGTCGTCTCCTGTTCCGTTCAGGTCTTTACTGTGTTGAATCGTGAAGAAGTCCTCAAATCCATCAAAAAGACAAAGAGCCACGCTTCTGAGATCCTGTACCTCATCACCTTTGAAATTTCTCACAAATGTTAACAACTGTACCACATTCAGAAGCACCCTTGTGACTGATTCTTTCAGTGTTTCGGACCTGCTGAAGGGAACGAGCTCATGCTCATGAACAAAATAGCTGGCTGGTTTCACATAAGAAAGAAAAGCCTGAAAGAATATGAATTGAAAATCAAACTCGGACTCCACAGACACTGGAAGATCCAGTTCAGAGATCTTATAATCCTCATTGTGGAACTCGTAGCTCTGTTTCCTCTGCTCTGTAGGGGCATCAAAGTCAGGGAGTTCCTCTTCTTCTTCTGTCTTGGCCCCATTCGACGGCTTTGAGTCAGTGGAGACAACACATTTTGGAGGTGTGCTCAGAAGAAAGTTGACTAGGTAATATGATACCCGGAGCAACTCATCGAGCTTGTTGCCCACTTTCTTGTAGAAATCGGTGTCTGTTTGGAAGAAGTCCAGGTACTTCGGCGACTGGCCGAGGTCGTGGCACCCTAGCTTTATTCTCTCCTGTAGTAGCCTCCTATGGCTTTCCATGCGTGCTATCTTAAGCTGAATTGAGAGATTCCCCGGACAAAGCGCGATTCTAATCTGCTCGCTGGTGCCTCACCGCTTTTGTGGTCTCTCTATATCAAACTGTTGATGGGAAAATAATGAGTGGCCGTACCAATTTTATGTAATATATTAGTAATTTATTTCAAGATACGTGTTTCCGTGGCAACGGAAAGGCACGCAATTTAAGTTCATTTGTTTTTGTTTACTTTTTGGAACGAGACGAAAACTTGTTTCGAAGAGAAATCGCAGTCTTTTAACTCATTTTGCAACCACAGCAGGTCCTCAAACCCTCGATTAAATTGCTCACAAGATGTCTAGCCCGCGTAAGCACATCGCGTCGCGCTATCTAGAGAATCTGAGTGGAGATGACAAAGGTTCTGGCCCATTGCAACCCTCTTCAAAGTTGAACAGGTCCATCGATCTGACTCCAAAGACACCAACCAAATCCAGAATTCAGTTCAAAGCCGCTCAACCAAGCGAGTTTGAGAACCACCCAGAGCATGTCTCGCCAGTGAGAAGATTAGTGTTTGAGAAAGAGAGTAACTCTGGAGCTGTGGACTTCAGGAATTTAACTCCAAACAGATTGCCCAACCTCAGCACAAATTTAGAACAATCAATCGCCGGTCTCAAGCTTGACAGTCCTTCTCCGTTGAAAAGAACATCTAAACCACGTACCAAACTTGATTCAGAAGTAACGGAAGAACCACCAAAGTGGACAATCTCAAACAGAAAGTCGCAGAAAGGGTACGAATATCTGTGCAGAATTGCTGAAGCCAAAGAATGGATTGAAAAGATCATTGAGGAAGACATTCCATCAGCATCCGATTTATCAAGCGACGCATTGAGAGATGGTGTTATTCTTGCTAAACTCACCAGGGCATTCAAGCCAGAATTTGTAAAGAGAATTGTCCCATCTGGATCGAAGCTCCAATTCAAACATACCGAAAACATCAACTTGTTCTTCCAGTTACTCGATTCTGTGAGAATGCCCGATTTATTCAGATTCGAGCTGACTGACCTCTATGATAAGAAGAATATACCAAAGGTGATCTTCTGTCTACATGCCTTAAGTTTCATGCTAAAAGATGATCTAACTCCGACTATGGAAGCATTGAGCGGTAAGGCCGAGTTCTCTGAGGAAGATATGAAGAAACTAGAGGGCTCGCTTGCGGGTGTTAGTCTCCCGAACTTTGACTCTATGCATAAGCAGTTTAACAGGGAGCTCCCTTCCAAGCCCCATCCTCTTCCGCCAAAGATCGATCTCCCTCCACCTGTCGTCGAAGCGGCCCCTTCACCAACTAAAAAGGACAACCCTTTCCTGGATAGAATCAACTCTTTGAATAAGGACATAAAGGGAGAGTCTAATGTATTTGTTCCCAAACCAAGGCAACCACTCCCTGTCAAGAAAGAAGAGCCAAAGCTTCCAAAGAGTGACATTGCTTTTGAGACTGCGGCTGTGGACCGGTACAAATCTTCGCCAACAAAGAAGAGAACACTGTCAGAATCAGCTTATTTGAAGAATATCATAAGGTTTCAATCCATTGCAAGAGGTTCTATATTCCGCTACTCGATGTTTGTTGATAAGATCATGCTGAAATCCATGAGTGATGGTATCATTCAGTTGCAGTCCCTGGCCAGAAGATCGCTGGTAATCAAGAAATATAAGACTGGTGTTTCTAGAGTTGTTGAGTTTGAGGAGCAGATTGTGGTTCTGCAATCTGCCTTCAGGGGGAGAGTTCAGAGAAACAAGATCAAAGAGATTAATGATGCCCAACCGAGCGATAAAGTTCATGAGCTTCAGTGTATTGCAAGAGGCTCATTGGTGAGACATCAACTGAAGCAGATCAAGCAACATCTCATCAGATATGATCACAAGTTTGTGAAGCTTCAGAGCAAGATTAGAAGAGACCAGACTACGGATAGGCTTCATAAGGTAGCTGTGGCAGAGAGACCTCTTACTGCACTTCAATCCATTGCAAGAAAGCAGCTTTTCCTTCGCAAGACCAACAAATCGGTGCGCGAAGCTCATTCGTCCGAAGATGCTGTGTCTATTCTACAGTCTGTGATTCGTGGCTCCAAGGTCAGATCAGTGATTTCCCTCAAGAGAAGAGTCTGGACCCATGAATCACATGCGATCACTGAACTTCAATCTATTGCTCGCGGTGGTTTGAAGCGGTCAAAACTGAATAGAGCACTTGATGTTATTGATTATGAACAGGGACGAATTGGTGAACTTGTGGCCATTTGGAAAGGTAAGGTACTTCGTTCCAAGATCAGAACCAAGAAGGAGCAGTTAAAGAGAAGTACTGAATCTGTCATCAATGTGCAGTCTTCTGTGAGGGGTGTTCTTTCCAGATTTGCCTATGATTTGTTCCTCGATGGCCTTGACTACTACTCTGAAGAGACTGTTGGATTACAAGCTTCCATTCGTGGCTATCTATACAGAAGATCCAAGAAGGAGGTTATGAAGTACTATGAGGATCATTTGCCAGCGATTGTGAAGATTCAGAGTTTCATCAGAGGAAAGTACCTGGGAAGTGCTTACAAGTCCTTGATTTCTATGCCAAACCCACCGCTTTCTGTGATTAAGAAGTTCGCATACCTGCTAAATGACAGTGATGTCGACTTTGAAGAAGAGGTTAAGCTGACAAGAATCAAAGAAGCCATCAACGACAGAACCAGTTCCAATGAACAGTTGGAAAAGCACATCAGTCAGTTGGACCTCAAAATTGCACTTCTTCAAAAGAACAAAATTACTCTTGATGAGCTCTTAATCCAGAAGAACCAGGATATTCACCCAAGTCATGGTCGTTCGACAATAGACGTCACATCTCTGAACAGAAGAGCAAAGACCAGAATGGAGTCCTATGAGAAGCTGTTCTATCTTCTCCAGACACAGCCTGCCTATTTGACTCGCTTGATAAACTCCAACTATCGTGGAATTGATGTCGCTACCAAGATCTTCAACAATCTCCAGGCAAAAGAGCTTCCAACAAGAGAGGAGTATCTGTACATGAGACTCATTGAGAACACAATCAAGAACAACATATCCACAGCCCATTCTGTGGATGACTTCCAGAAACACAAGACTTCACCATGGCAAAGTCTTTTGAGAACTTTCAATGAGACGCAACAGGGTCTGTTAACCGACCTACTTGGCCCACTGGTTGAAAGTGTCATGTCTGATTTAGAACTGACGTTTGAGAGTGACCCTGTGTTGATCTACAAGGCAGTTCATAATACCCCTAAGACGCTTCCTGTGGACAAAGCCATCGAGGATCCTGATACCACGGCAGCCTTCATTGCGAACTTACAACAGCTGAGAGAGTTTGGATCGGAAGTCTTCCGCATCATCAATGATAACGTTGATAAGATTCCAAACTACATCAAGATCCTCTGTAATGCTGCTTACAGATCCTCAGTTAAGAAGTTCCCTTCCAATTTGGAGCAAGAACATTTGGCCAATGCTGGTTTCGTGTTGATTAATGGTTTCATCAATTTGATCTTTGAGGTTCCTGAATTTTTCAACATTTCTCCTCTAGAAACATCTGACTGTTACAGGAAGAACCTGAAGGATATTTCGAAGCTGCTTATTCAACTGTTCTCTATGAAACCCTATGGTGCTGATGATGTCTATTTGAAGCCTCTCAACAAGTTCATCAACTCCTCTGCCGATGGTGTCTGTTCTTTGGTCAAGAGTATTATTGATATTGCTGACATTGATGCTGTCTACAACATGTCTGTGTATGACGATATGACTGCCCATAATAGACCAAAGCTGGTGCTGAGAATCAGTGACATGGTTGCTATTGAGAACTTGATCAAGAAGGAGATCAATGTGATTGCTCCTTTGGAAGATGATACGCTGAGGGAAGTGATGCTTGAAATCAAGTCGAACAACGCTTCCGATGTGTCCAAACTTCAAGGATACTATACCCTAGCTCTGAATCCTTCAAGTTATAAGGCTAGCCCTGGAGACTCCAGAGTTAAGGCACTGGTCATGCAAGCAAAGAGATGTGTTCTTTATCTGATCCAAGTTCAAGATGATCAGAATGACCTGTTTACATTACTGAAATCGAAGATTGATCCAATCCATGAAATCAAGTTCAAGCAGATAATTAACGCTGAGAATAATGATATCAAGATGAACCGTGTTAACGAGTATGTTAATGAAGGCCAGGGTTTCTTGGGAGATTTGACCACAATAACTTATCATAAGTTGAAGCTGTTGGCACTTGAGAGAATTTTAGAACTGGAGTCGTCCGATCATGTCACAAGAAAGGATTCCTTCCAGATCTTGCTTAATGAGATTGCCTATGACATCAGAACGAAGCATGAACAAAGATTGTCCAGAAAGAAGCAACTAAGTATTGCAGAAAATACCCTGATCCGTCTAGGAGAGAAGCAGAAGTTCTTGCAAGACCAGTTGTACGCCTACAACATCCACATTGACAAGTCCATGGAGGAATTGCAGTCCAAGCCAACCAAGTCGAAGAGAATTCTACCATTCACTAAGCAATTCTTCTACGAAAGGGAGTTGAAGAAGTCTGGAAATATCCCGAAGTTCGGTGCCTACAAGTACTCTTCCAAGAGACTGTATGAGAAGGGAATACTGATTGAGCTTCGTGGACTGAATCAAGATTTGGGATCCAGTGGGTCTTCGTTCTTTGGTGGGTTCAACTTCCCTAAGATCGACTTCATGTTCAATTGTGACCAAGCTGGTGTGTTCACGATATCGAGTAAGAGTGGTACATTTGCAGTGAATGGATCCCTTGAGACGCTGACTATTGACCAGTTGTTGGAGTATCAGTTTGAGAACAAGCCTCAGATTTCGTTGTTTGATGGAATGGCCAAATTTGACACTAATTGTTTGATAAACTTCATCTTCAAGAAGTTCTACCATTTCAGTGAAAGCCAGAGATGATTGATGTGTGTTTCAGAGTGTTAACGATTGTATTATTTAAAGACAGTTTTATTGATTTCTCTTTAGTAGTTTGACACAAAAAAAGTGTTGATGATCTTAAATATCTGCCATTTGATGCTGGTAAATGCCTAAAAGAGTGTTATTTAATCCCCACTAATTCCGTCAACTTCAAAAAAGTTCATCAATCTTTTTCTTTAGTTAAAGCTCTGAAGTTATCATCTGATAAGCCAAAAGTCATAACAATATGGGCTACTACTCTCCAATTGGTGGTGTGTTGAGACGTCTTGATCCCTTCACGGTGATCCACTCGGCAAAGTTCAGAGTGTTGGACAGAACCGAAATCGGAGCACGCATGGCTGTTATCCGAATTCCAGACACTTCCAAACTTGTCATCTGGTCCTCTATTCCTGTCTCTGAAGAGCTGGACAAAGTTATTGAAGAAGCAACAGAGGGAAACCCAGACCAGTTTGAAGTCGCTGCCATCATCGTGCCCAACACTCATCACAATGCAGCTGCCGTTGGCGTGAAGCAGAAGTATCCAAATGCTGTTCTCATTGGTCCAAGTGGTATAGATGACAAACCAGAACTGAAGCTAGACTACGAGTTTCAAAAGGCACAATCGAGTCAGTTGGTCCCTGGAACATCGATCTTCCCAGAGTTGACGAACCTCGACTTTATCTTCCTCGATGAACACAAGAACCACGACATAATCACTTACGACAAGAATACAAAGAGAGTGTTTGCTGCTGATGTCCTTTTCAACATCCCGTGGAATGGAATAAACGAGGAGCAATACCCTGGAGAAGTGCAGACTGCGGGGCTGATGTGTCGTGTCGGTGTGGCGAACCCAGATTGGTTCTTAGGAAGATACTTCATGAGAAACTTCCTCCCAGCCACTGAGGAGAACAAGAAGGCCGCGAAGACTATCATCAATGACCTGGATTTTGACTCCTGGGTGATGACCCATGGTGTTGTCTTTGATAAGGGAGCGAAGGCTGCCTTTAAGAAGGTTTTTGGTGGGTATGTCAGTTGATATTAGGGTTATCTGAGCTTTTATCTGATAGTAGTTACCAGATCATATTGAAGACTATAACTTCTGTAGCTGCTCCTATCATCTCACCGAATAGGCCCTGGCCTCTATCTATGTGTCTTAAAATCCGGGTAACAACTAATGAAGTAAACACAATGACCCTCAAACCGACTATTGTCAAAGGCGTCAAAAGGTGTCAAAATCTCCAATCGCCAGACTCTCGACGGCAATGTCAGGCGAACGCTGCTGGATTTGTTTGGGTGCCGAGGGAGAGCTCCCTCCTATGGCCAGCCCGCATGACACCGGAGAGCTCATTCAGGTCTGTGGCTGCTCCTTGAAAGTGCACAAGAAATGCCTTATGGAGTGGACCGCCAGTGTCGCCATCAAGGCCAGAGCAGAAGGCGACTTCACTCTCCAGGTCAATGAGAACCCACATTTAGAGATACGAGACAACCGTTCTGGCCACTGGGTAACTGTGAAGCCGAAGTCCTCTATGAAAGTGTACACTCATCCCAATCTGCGTTGTCCGCAATGTCAAACACCATTCATGCTCACCAGCAAACCTAGCGCACTCCTCAGGTTCACAAATTTGCTGAAGATTGGAGGAAAGAGAGCCTCTTACTATACCATAATGACAACACTTGGTGCCACGGTTATGGGATCGGTCCTGGTCTCCGTATTCAGTTTCTTAACATCGATTGGTTACAAACTATTTGGCAGGCTTGCACCAGAGAGCGTATTAATGAAGTTATTGGATATTAATGAGCGCACACTGGAGAATGCACTTACAAACAACAAAGTTAACTTCAAGCATTTGTCATTGATTGCAGGTTTCCCACTCTATCTGTGCACTTTGAGAACCAACAACACTGTCGCTTACCTGTTCAGCAACCTCTATCCACTCTGCTTCTTCAAGGACCTATGGAAGTTTGACCGCAGAGACCCAAAGAACTTTCTCCTCTTTGCTCATCCTCTTGGAGAACTCTACCAGTTATTCTTCAAGTTCACGTTCAACAGATTACATTATCGTTCCATACGGGGCATGAATAGCTGCTTCATTGGAAATGAGCTCCCTGCAGAAGAAATCCAGGAGATTGAACAGGAAAATATTGACTTCGAAGCATTGGAAATTGAGAGAGAACTGCAGCAACGCAAAGAGAAAGGTAAGCCAAACTGGCTGAAGAGAGCATACCAGTACTTTTTCCCAGAGTACTCTCCAGCAGCTAGAGTGATACTTGAGAGACGAAGAGAGAGGGAGCTAAGGATGATTTCTAAGCGTGACTACTCCCAACTTCTTGGAATGAAATCCAGGTCACTTAAACTACTCACGACATTTTTGTGGCCCTTCGCTGGTGAAATTGTGGGGAAGGCCCTTGTGAGAATCCCCTGGGTCAGAACACTCAGTAATCAGTTTTCCTTCACTCCCGATGACTCCACATACTTCATTAACCTTCTTGGATGTTGTGTGGTTGTACTCTTGAAGGATTTGGCAAATTTATACGTCACTTGGAGATACTGTAAGCAGTATAGGGAGATCGATATTCTGGGATCCACCAACTTCAAACATTTTGACGTGGTAAATGATATTGCTACTACAGGAAGAATTGAGGGACCTCTACGGGAACACTTGGATGATGATGGGGATCAAAATGAAGACGAGGACTCAGGGACAGATGATGACCACGCGGAGGGAGAATTCCATGAAGATGAAAACGACAATGACGATAATGATGACTTTGATGACTTTGATGAGGTAGGCCATGGACACCGTGCCTTCTATGATGATTTCCAACGAAGATTGAACTTGTGGATGGCTATGGGAGGGAACGATGAAGGTGAGATCGAGCCGCCAGTTCTGATGCCTGTTGATCTTGGGGATGAAGTTGTACGTTTTCACGGGGCCATTGACTTCGATCTAGGGGACGTGGATCTTCGTGGTCATCTATACGATATGATGATGCGCTATGATCCAAGAATACTTGATCAATGAATGTGATACTACTGTCTTGCACCTTTATTTAAAGAGAAGATTGTAAATTGTATTCTACTACTTGAGAAGCGTAACAGTAATTAAGTATAGGTCAGTGGACTAAGCAGACTTTCTCTCACCATCAAGGGCGATCAATACTAAGGAAATGCCACAAGGAGACAAGGAGAAGAGAGACGACATGATAAGTCTCATCGGTCTGGTGTTCGGATGTTCTATAAAAATGCACAAAAGTCACAACAGCGAATGGACGTGTTGAGCAGAAATGGCACATACTAAGCAGATTAGATCAGATCTCGATGGAACATAAGCGAACTGGTAGTGCCTCCAATACAGAAGCTGATGACTCCCACAGTAACATAAACAACTACATCCAGAATCTCGATGTGTCGAATGTTCTATCAGTCGATTTGCTGGAGAATGAACATGAACAGTACCAGATAGACCCAAGCATCCAGGAAGACACCATTGGTGAAATCGAGGAATCAGAGAGTACTCATCACCAGAATACACCAGATGATGATGTCCAATTGGTGGATGTGAACGTGAACCCCTATGCTAATATCCCAGGAGTTCCTCCTCTGCCAGAGGGCGCCGATCCTAAGAAGGTCTGTCCCTTTTGTGGGAAGACCTTTGCTCATGTTGGCTCGCTAGGTCGTCACTTAGATCTGAAGAAGGGCACAAAGCTCCATCAAGCCCACCTCATAGAGGCAATCAGATCAGATGTGAAACGACGCGGTGATATTGAGAAGATCAAAGAGAGAAGACGCCTAAGAGCTAAGAGATACAACTCCAAGAAAGAAGTGAAAGAGAGAGCAAAGGTCCAAAGGCGTGGAAGAGACAAAATTCTACGAGCAAAGAGAAGATTCCTCAATGAATTTGTCCAAGGATTGGGAAAGCCAGAACTGGGGCCAAATCCTTCATTTCCTAGACTTGTCTTTTACTTCCTCGTGCCCTCACAATGGCCACATGATCCACCAACATTGGAAACCTACAGACTCCTTTGCTCAGTCCTGAATGATAAGTTCCTCCCCACAGAAGAAGAGAACGCAAAGATGTATGACCAGATTATGCAACAGGTACGAACAGCCTCTGAGCAGTGGCTTGTACTATCTGAACCGGAGAAACAACAGGTATGGGTCAGCGAGCTCATAAGGGCAACCATTGACTCTCTGAACAACACATCAATGTTTGATTTGAGATACAGAGATGAGACTATTGTCAAGAAGGCAAGACAGAGAGTCGAGGATATCAATAATGGTGTTGTGAATGAAGATAAGGATAGTAGTGATTCGGAAAATGAGGAGAATGAGCCTAATGATAACGTGAAAGTATCCGACACCGACACGCGGCATGATGCTGATGATGATGGGTTCTATAACCAGGAAGAACTCGCTGCTGTTGCGGAAGCTGTGGTGAGTAACTCACGCAAGGACCAAGATATAAATCTGGACCCACAACTAATCAAATAGGGGACAATACTAGTCATAAGTATGTACATGAATATTCATATATACACATGCTGCTCTATAATGGTATGATCACCTCTTGAACATGTAACTCTTCTCCAGGACTTCCTTCGCCTCGTTGATCTTCATAGAGAGGTATGCACTCCCGCCTTTATCTGGATGGTTTGCAATCATACATCGTCTATGTTTCTTCTTCAGCATATCCTTCGTAAGGTTCATGATCTCATTTGAATTGATGTCGAGGATCTCCAGTGCTTCTCCTTCTGTCATTGTCGGGCTGAATCCTCCTGGATATCGGAGGAACTTACTTCGAAGGTCTGCACTCACGCCCATGACGTTCCTGTCAAGATGCTGGACTCGTATCCCGTTCAGTTCGGCAATTCGTATCCTGGAGAGTCTCTTGTATTTGGATAATGCGGATATGAAGGACCTGGTCTGGATTGGGGTTAGCAAATAGCGACTTGTGTGTGCTAGAAAGTAAGAACACTTACCGTGATGGCCACCACCGTGACTCCAACACCGAGGATAATGGGCAAAACCTGGCTCAGTTAGTATGAAGACAATAAAGTAGGAGTGACCTCCAGTCCGTATGACGTACCATTCTGAGGAAGATGAAGACCTGTGGTACTCTTGCCTTTATCTCTGAAGTGTAGTTTTGTCTGCTGGTTAGTGTCTTTGTTATAAGCATCGTCATGTTACCCTACGTTCAACCAGGCCTTCCTTGTCCCTCATGTTCTACTACTACACTCTGCTCTACATACACGAAGTCCAGCTCAATCTCTATATTCATTCATTAACCAACCAATGTTCACTGCCCAGCAGTCTGTGGGGTGTGTCGTATACTATTGGATCTCAACTCATTAAGAAGCCTGTTCTGTAGATCAGAGTTGCTCTTCAGTCTCTCAAAAACGACAGGGTCTGTTTCGAAATATAGTCCCTCATTCTGATAATAGTCCTCATAGAGCTTCGTATTCCTTATTGGGAAACACCACTCTTTCCAGTTCGAGCCCATCACAACCTCCCAGTTTCTCTTCCATCCCAAATCGTACAAATTCCCCGTATCCTTTGCCGTTGGTTTGTTGGAGTATCTGTAGTAGCTATCATTGATGATCTCCAAGTTGCTTCTGTATCTGTTGTAGTCATAGTACTCGATTGTGGTCATGTTCTTGAAAAGGAAGTAAAGTGTGAGTGCTGTGAAGACTGCTGTTGAGATGGATGTGCAGACACTAAGAAGGGCTAGAGCCAAAACATGTAAATTCATGAACTCATCAAGGTACTTCTCATGGTGGAAAAAGCTGTAAAGTTCAACTCCAGAGACTATCAGAATGAGAGTGGTGTATAGTACAGTCAAAATTAGGAACTGGACAAAGTATTTGTGGTTTCTGAACCCAACACATGTCGAAAACCATGGGCAATAGTGATCCATCTTCAAAATGCATTTCTGACTCACAGAACAGTGATGTGTTCTATCTGGTTTCCACACATTACACTTTGAACAGAACCTGAACTGCCCGTTCTGCTTAATCTGAACAGTGTTGGTTGTTAGGAAATGTGGTGGTTCCTGCCTGCTGTTCTCCAGATCATTGAACGAGCTATCGAGTCTCAACTCCGGAAAGTCAAGTGGGGAGCCTGGACCCACAACAACAACTAGTCTGTATGTGTAAAGGGCCTGAATGGCAAGCCAAAATCCCACCATGGAAAGTATCAATCCGGATGTGCCACCAATAATCCCCAAACATAGCACAAAACAGTATCCGTATATTCCGTAAAGATAGAGTCCAGCAGTCAAACACCAGGGGAAAATGGTGCACAGATAACAGCAGAAGGATTCGTATCGCCTGAGACTCATCTCCGAGTGATTCAGTCTGTCGCTTATAATCACTTTAAGTGGGACGAAATGGCTGAGTTTTGTCTAGTTTTTCCGAGTGTACTGTACTGTCCCTAACAAAATGTAAACAGTCGCCTCTATAAAGGAACTTCTACAAGTTCAAACTGCTTTATGGATCCATATTTATGACTATTGGATTCTCTAGCGTATATATATATTAAGAATAGAAGGTTCCTGCCCTTCTTCGGCTTATTCCAAACCAGGAGCCAGGGCTCTTGCGTCCTCTTTGCCCTTTGGTCTGTCGGTGACGAGTCTCCAGGCACCATCAACGCGGATGTCCTCACCGTTGATCCACTTGCTTTCA
>JAJMFU010000178.1:0-21314 GCA_030574915.1 Komagataea wickerhamii | reverse complement strand
AAACGAGACTGCTTTTCCAAAGAAGGAAAAGAGAAAGGAGAAAAATTAAAGTGAAGAGAGCCGCGAAGCGGCCCTTTTTTTATTTTTCGCTACGTATACTACGTTGTTCTCAGAATTCTCCAGTCGTTTTTTTTTTTTCTCTCGCAAATCCGAGTTTTTCTTCAACTCCGCAAAGGAAAAGGCGAATATTTAATACTCTCACAAACGACCCATCAAACGGTCAATTGGACTCGCCATCACAGCCACCGGACCACCCACACATACGCTCAGCCCTCCCCCCTATTAAAGCAAAAGCGTCCTTCAACATGGCTTCCAAAAGCACCACGAAAGCCCACAAGAGAGATGCCTCGGTATCTACATCGGATCATAACAGCAACGCAGATGCCACCAACAACAAGGTCCAGGGACTCAACGGCAACAGCACGCCGTCTTCCGAGAAGCAGGCAATTAGTGCCGCCGCCGCATTGGAGAAGACACAGAAGAAGAAGCAGGATTTCATCGAGCGTTCCATTTGGACTATTGTCATGATCATTGGGTTCATTGCAGTGATAGGGCTCGGGCATATCTATACCGTTCTTCTTATCTTTGTCGCACAGGTTCTTGTTTTCAAAGAATGTATCTATGTCACATCTCAGTCTTCAATGGAGAAGAACCTGCCGTTGACGAAATCCTTGAACTGGTACTTTCTCTTCACGACTATCTACTACCTTGATGGAGAGTCTTTCATTCACTCATTCAACCATTTGATCTTCACAAACCAGTTCCTGACACCACTAGCCAACCACCATAGATTTATCAGTTACCTGCTCTATGTTATGGGATTGGTGTTCTTCGTTGCAACTCTGAAGAGTGGTCATTACAGATTCCAGTTTGCCCAATTGTGTATCACTCACATGGTGCTATTGCTTGTTGTCTTCCAGGCACACTTGGTCATTAACAATATCTTCAACGGTATGATTTGGTTCTTGTTGCCAGTTCTTCTTGTTGTGGTTAATGACATCTTTGCATACCTATGTGGTATCACTTTTGGTAAGACCCAATTGATTGCCATTTCTCCAAAGAAGACTGTTGAAGGTTTTGTTGGTGCATGGGCCTTCACTTCTATTTCTGCCATCATCCTAGCCAAAATTCTTTCCAACTACAACTACCTGATCTGTCCAGTTGAAGATCTACGTGATAATATCTTCTCGCAGATTACTTGTGAGGTTAACCCAATCTTCACTCCTCAAAACTACAGAATTCCACCAATCATTGCTGAGAACTTGAGCTTCGATACCCTCACTGTGAAACCTATCTACTTCCATTCGCTAAATTTGGCATCATTTGCATCCCTAGTGGCACCATTTGGTGGTTTCTTTGCCAGTGGCCTGAAGAGAACCTTCAAAGTGAAGGACTTTGGACACACCATTCCAGGTCACGGTGGTATCACTGACCGTGTCGACTGCCAGTTCTTGATGGGCTCTTTCGCATACCTTTACTACGAGACATTTTTGAGCACCAACAGATTCAATGTTGGCACTATTCTGCAGACAGTTGTTGGAAACCTTGAGCCAGCAGAGATCTTAGTACTTATGGGTAAACTGAATCTGTATCTGTACAACTTGGGTACCCTGGAAGAGTCCAAGTACGAGACTATTAGGGACTTGTTGATATAGAGCGCATATAAATACATAGTTGAAACACATGGCCATTAAATTTGAGTTCAAGAGTAGGGGGGTCTTTTGACACATAAGTGACCTCATTGTTAGTTTCGAGTCTGACAGTACAGCCATACATAAATCTGGAATCTTCCCGGCCCATCAGGCTTCAGCCGCAAAGCTAAGATTTGAGATTGATAGAGCCTGGGCAGAGGAAACATGACAGGTAACTGATTCCAGCTGGTGGTTGCTACTATAATTTTTAGCTGCATGTCAAAGTCTAAGCTCATCGCGAGAGCCCAGAAGAGTCTTGTTTAAAGCCGTTGAAACCGTAATTTTATCTCCGTCTAAATCCGGACCGTAATCCGATACGTCATAATTACCTCAAAAGCAAAGAAATGAGCGCCCCAAAACAGCCAATTATGGCCAGAATCTTTAGCTAATTTGTGAACATCTCTTCTATAGGCTCATCTCCTCGTTCTAGTCCCTTTTTCCGCGTCCCGTTAGCCCTTCTAGTCCCATATTTCAGTCCCACATTTCTTTTTACTCCCGATTTGTCAGCCGCAATTTATGAGTCTCAGAGATTAGTCTCGGATAGGTCAGGGACTAGTCTCCTCGCTAAAACTGGTGGCAAAAACATCAAAATTCATTTCGCTTCTCTTCTTTCTTCCACAAACTGCCAGCGAGTACAGTTCACCCCCTCCAGCGCCATGTCAGACGTTCTTTCCAAGAGACACCACGCAGACGAGCCCGCCGACCTCGAGCCAGGCACCAAGAGACACGAGTCCGGGAAGAAGCAGAGCAAGCCAGGCAGAAAGCCACTCGACACTGAGCCAAAGAACAAGCGGACAGCACAGAACAGGGCGGCACAGCGTGCGTTCAGAGAGAGAAAGGAGCAAAAGATGAAGGACCTCGAGCTCAAGATCTCGTCTCTTGAGGACGAGAATAAGAGTGCAAATACAGAGGCGGAGTTCTTGAGACTACAGGTACAAATGCTCATGAACGAGCTTGCAAAGCACCGTGGAACGACAGATCTCAGCGACTTGAAACTCCCTGCTAACCCACGCAATGTCTCCTCTTCCAGTCTGGACATTTCACCTGCTAGTGATGAGTCCTCCACTTTCTCTCCTAACGACACTGCTAAATCCACTGCATCTGACATGAGCTCCATGAGTAATAAGGTGCCCCCTTTCGCCTTTGAGTTTCCATGGAGCCGTAAGAACTCCATGAACGCGCTAGCTGCCACCTCTAGATCCCCAGTTCACAACACATCCAACTCAGCTGTGCCCACCCTGTCATCGAATGCATCAACTACATCTTCCAGTACATCAGGAACTTCACCTTTCGAACTATACAACACTGAGGAGCAGAAGGATCTCCCTCTTTTCAATCAAGCGAAGCAGATAGGAAAGCCTGCTAACAATCTCGAGTTTGACTTCAACAACCATTTCGATGAGGGAATCTCCGAGTTCTGTTCAGAGTTGAATACTGCATGTGGTACAAAGGATTGTCCAGTTCCAAAGGCAAAGTCCCAAACAGCAACACCAATAGAGACCGTCCAAACACCTGCTGATGTATCAGCAAAGGCACAGAATGATCCACTCTACTTTTTGAATGAGAACAACAACCTGCTGAATGGATATTCTACGTTTGACCCAACAATGGCATTTGACAACAACCCAGACACTCTTAATGTGAACGACCTATTCGACGATGTGAACCAACCTGAGGCTGATCCATTGTCTAACTTGACAACTGAAGAGTCTCTATATGACCCATTCGGTCTATTTGGCCACCCAACAGCAAAGCACTCACCAACCGTGGAGTCAGTCACACCAGGCGTCACTCAACCTACGCCATTCGACAGCACTAATACACCAACAAACACTGTGCAGGATGGTGCTGAAGGTGATGATGTCGTGCCAGCCAAGGAGCAGAAATATTTGAAGTGTACTGAGATCTGGGATCGTATCACTTCACATCCAAAGTACTCCGACATCGACATTGATGGTCTATGTAGCGAGTTGAGAGCCAAGGCAAAGTGCTCGGATAAAGGTGTTGTGATCGACTATGTGGATGTCAACAGCGTCATTGAGAAGTCTCTCAAATGAGAAATCAATGGGTTGTTGCATTACACACCATGGGTTTTATACTATATCGACAGACACTCTGATTGATATGGTATATTGGGTTTTAGAAGGCAGCTGGAGTTGTCTTGGGTATTATCGTTTTGTTCTTTTGTGAAATTTTGTTATTGTTGTGAATTACTATTGGATAGTAACCAGTGGGTCTTTTGAGCATTGTGTGTGTTCTTGATGTCTTATGATTATCCCAGTTATCAGTTACTATAATATCGTTATGTGTTACGTTGAGTTGTTTTCCTGTTAATAGTTATAGGTTTTACTCTTTTTATTGATGGAATGTCTGTGATGAGAGTGTAGCCTAATTTCTATAGACTACCGTATCTGTTAATTCATGAGTTTATGCCGTGACGAATAAATAACTCGGTTGATGCAGCTGGTATAAAAGCAATCAATCGACATTGATGTAGATTCTGTTGAAGTTCAACAAACTGAAAAGCTTCAAGCGTTTGGCAATACTGAACAACGTATCATGTATAACAGATCTCTTTGGCCCATAGGCATCCATCGTTCTCAAGTCGAGTTCAAGGCCCTTCTTATACTTTATCAGATTGATCAATATGATCAACACAAGAAACTCAATCACAAGACTTCTCGCAATCCGAAAGACAACCCGGATCAAAGATATTAGAAAGCTCCTTAGAGCAGTTGATGATCTACCCTCCTTGTCAGCCAACTTCAGGAACTCCCAAATTCTGAGAGCAAATGATGAGTGCTTCTTTCCTTCATCACCGTTGTTTCTTGTCAATATTTCCTCATTGAGTCTTCTTAGTGCCAGATTGACCTCTCTTTTCAACAACTGTACATCCCTTAGCTCGTTCCTTACCACACCAGTTCCTGACCCGTTATTCACGCTCTGGTTCAGATAACTCTCATTGAAACTATCATAACCAGTTGCGCCTAGTATAGCAGCCCCATAATTCGAAACATGACCACCCTGGAGTGAATTTGCAAAGCCAGAGCTCAAGAAACTCAACTGTGAATGGCCAGCTCCGATAGCTGCATCGTCTGAGCCGTCCAGACCCGGATCAACATCTTTGATCTGGTCCCAAAGAAACTCCAATTCTCCTAAAAGTTCTCTTGCCTCGTGTGTTCCCGATGCATACAGCTTCATCGTCTCAATAAGGAACGAAATATACCTTCTTTTAGCCTCAGTCTTCGATAAGCCTTCTTCCTCTTTCCAGGCATCCCATTTCCTCTTTGCACTTTCATCCTCATAAGAACCCCCTACTGGGCGCTGCATTACCCCACTAACATCACCTTCGGTGGCCTGCTTATACAGCCCATACAACCGTATTCTGCTTTCGAGTGGTGGACGTGGAAGGGCGCCGTATCCTGTTCTGGTTGATAATGTCCGAATTGTGGAGATCGCCTTCACAAACACACGATCTGCGTTGTTAGTGGGAGTTCCAGTAATAAGAGCGTCGAGCACTAAAGAACATACCAATTGAGTCTGACATTTGTCTGGTTATTGAAACAAAAAGCCACAAAGAATGCGAAATCGCTATTAATTAATCACTTTCGTTGGGTTCTTTGTTTACGTTTGTTGCTTGGTTTGTTTATTTGTTGATTTGGGTGCGATCAAGTCACGTGCATTATAGACAATATCACGTGAGTCTTTAGCAATGAGCCCTATTACTAGTATTATACTCCGAAGAATCTCTACGAATTAATTTAGAAAGTGTCAGTAGCCATCATGAGGATGTCTGTTGCAGTCCTTGCCATTGTTCCGAAGAAGAGTTGAGTATTTCCAAATATTTGCTAGATGAAGGACCAATATAACTAACAACTTAAAGTGTATCTTGGTGAGTAGTAGCAGTTCTTCTTGTTTGCACCAAAATAGGAACTTAGTATGGTGAGTTGATGAAAAGACATCAATCTCACTAAGCACCAGAGTGTTGGCAAACTGACTATATATCTTCTTGTGGAATGGAATGGAACTCAACTCAACTCTCTTCAGTGTGACAAATTGGACATGAACAAAACAATCTTCAAAATGGATGAAATGACAACTTCTCTGTTTACATCATTTCCCTTTTCAAAACATGTAAGTACCCCGTATCTCGATAAAATATACAAAATTAGTTCTCTGGAATGTCGATCTCACCAGCGTTAATAGCCTCGATGATGTCGTGTGGATTCTTGAAGTTAACTCTGCATCCAACGGATTGAGCAGTACCTAGGATCTCCTTGGTGACGGAGGCCAAGTTCTTACCGAAAGACTTCTCTCTCATCTGTCTGGCGACGTCGATGATGTCTTCAAGCTGCAAGTTACCGTTGTGCTTGACGTTCTTCTCTTTCTTTCTGTCTCTTGGTGGCTCCTTCAAAGCAGTGATGACAAGGGAGGAAGCAGATGGGACAACAGAGGCAACAGCTTGTCTGTTTTGGATTCTAAGCTGCACAGTGACTCTGATACCCTTGAACTTGGTGGTAGCCTTAGCAATATCTTCACCAACCTTCTTTGGGGACAAACCTAGAGGACCGATCTTTGGAGCAAGAGCGGCAGAGGCACCGACTTCACCACCGGTGGCTCTTAGGTAGATGAACTTAACTTCATTTGGATCGAATTTTGGAGGCATTGTGTTATGATTAAATGCTGGTGAGGTAGTCTCTAAGTGCTAATGGTCGTAGAAACCAAACTTTTCCTTTTCATTTTTCACCAGTTGGCGAAAATTTGTGTGTGTGATTAGCTCAGCACTGACAAATATCAGCTTACGTCATACTCTTTAAACGTGAAAAATTGAGTGGGCTGGCCAATCTAGGAAAATAAAGTGACTGTTGAGGTGTACGGATGTATTAGCCTAAGCGTATGCACGTGATTTAATTCTTAAAACCCTAAATTTTGTGTCAAACTTGCGTCTACAACAAATGTCAGAAAGTTATCGGGGTATATAACAGTGGAAGAATCTATAGAGGTGGTATACTGTACTATATGAGGTTTATCAACACTAGACCTTCTTATCAACAGTGACAACTTTCACAACTGGGAAGTATCTATGGAATCCGTCTGTCTCAACGACCATCTTCGACGTTTCTTTCTTCTCATCTTTGTACAAGTTTAGTCCTATACCAATGCAACTCTTTTGGTACTCCTTGAACCACACGCTCCATGATGTCTGTGCAATTCTGTATTGAGGATTGGATGAATCTTGGATACTCTCCAAAACCGCCTTACAATCAGTCAAGACTTGGGCTCTTAAGTCCTTGAGATCCACAATAGAGACGGGTCTTTTCAAGGAGCGTGATAACTGCTTGCTGTATTCGTCATAGGTCAAGAATTGTGGTATACCGACTGTGGAGTATGGCTTCATTCTCAGATTGTATAACATCTCGACATTCTGAGCAAACGGGAAGTTTGGAGTTTGTAACAGTTTGTTCTTGATCAAAGTAGTCAAATGAAGAACTTGCAACTGGGCCAAATTTCTAAGAATTCTGTAATGTATCTCCTTCTCGCGAAGATTCTTATTGACCTGTTCCAACACTGGCAAGTCATTCTTCAGCTTCTGCTCGTATTTCTCCTTGTAATGTTGTTTCTGATCACCTTTCTTCTTTCTCAGTTTCTTGTTCATACCCTTGATCTTCTCTATTTTGTAGTCATTGTACTTGATCACTCTATCCAACAGGCTTGCCATGTTGTCCACTAAATACACAGTGTAATAGTACATTGAGTGGAACTCCCATGGCTTGTAAACATCGAGCTCAAATCCTTTCAGAACCACAGCGATCATCATCTCCAACTTCAAGAAGTATATCCATGAAGTCACTGGTAAAGCTAGAGTCAGCTGTTCCGAGCCCTCAACCTCTCTAAATTCATCTTTGATTTGAAAGACTTCATTCAAACTTACCTCAAAGTTCTCTGCATGGGCTTGTATCGAATCAAACTGAATGATGAGTCTAGACAAGTGTTGTCTCTGTCTGCAAGGGTTTTGGTTCATCACACTCATAAGCTCAAAGAATTGTGGGGTGATCTGATGCATCAGCTCGGTCGTCTTGGACTGGACGATGTGATTCTCATTACCGAACAGCTCTGAGTCGTAGCAACTGAAAGCCTTCATTCGGTCTATCATGAAGTCGTCTATTGACTTGACTCCAAGCACGCTTCTGTCACCATGAATCAGAACAAGACCATAGAACGCCCTTGCCAAAGGGTGATGCTTTGTGTGTGAAAAGTCGATGGCATGGGAAATCACATCCTCGGAGTCCTCCCATTCCATGATACTCAGTATCTGCTTGATGTCTCCAATCAGCATTATTAAGGAGGAATAGTCTTCATCTTCAAATGAGACCAGAGTCTTAGGGGGAACTTGAAAGTCTAGCCTCTTCTGAATACCCAGACTGTAACAGCCGGTGATTCCACCCCGAGACTTGAGGTGGTCAATGTGCTCCTTCAGGTGTTCAGTTTTCAGTAATGCCTGATCTAGGAAAGAGATATCAAATTTGGTATTCTCGGATGCAGGTGGAATGGGATGATTCAAAAACAGAGGCAGCCTCAGTAGACTTTGAAGGATCGTAATGATATCGCCAATAATTAGCGCGTCCTCTTGACCTGCAAAGTGCTCCTGTAGAAACCGTTCAGCCTTTTCCAGTTGAGCAAGCACGGTGTTTACGCTCAATGTAGTAAGAACATTCAAGTTCATTACCTGCGAGTCAATGTCTTCCTCTTGATACACAACACCACTTTGAACAAATGTGCAGCATATCTTCACGAAGAAAAGACACCCAATAACGACACTTCTGTAGACGAGGTGAACCAAATGATCTTCATTCGTCTGACATCTGACATTTTTAGCAAACACGCAGCTCCCTAATTCTGCTAGTGGGTCTGCTGAGTAATTTATGAGCAGTTCCTCCACGTATCTATTACTGAAAAGAGTCTGGGGAAGGGTCGAGTAATTAAGCCACTTGAACAAACTTCTGAAAGTTGAGTCGCATAGCCATGAGACTTCTTCTAAGGATCTTCCCTTCACAAGATCGAACTCCAATTCCTCTTTACTCAGCTGTATCAGACCTGAATCCAGCTTACTGTTCATCACTTCCAGAGCATGAGTCCCTTCAAACAATGAAAACATTGGATTCTTCACCACAACGCCATTTTTCAGCTTCTGGCACTTCGAGAAAAGCAGATCGGTGATGTCTGTGTACTTCGCACCATCTTCCAGTGTGACACCAGCCAGCAACTCAGCGCTGGACTCCACCATTGAGCCTCTGGAAATGGCACAATTATGGATCGTTTGATGAGATGATGTTGGAAGTACTAAGTCAGGATTTCCGAGGGTCTGTAACGAGTTCCGGTTTATGGAGGACATAATTAAGAATTAATTGCGGCTTAGTTATTGAGATATTTGGGTATTATAATAGTGAGTATCTATGTTCAGATCAAGGGCTATCCAATGGTGTAATTATTATAGCAATTATTGAAGATTTTACAAACAATGATTCATCTCTCTTCATTTCAACTTTTAAATTTGTAAAGTATAGAGCCTCATCACAATAGACACCAAACACAAAATCACTGGAAACTCTCCAAAAACACTATAATATACACAAACAAGACCTGATAAACACTTCTATCCATATACTAAACCTATAAAACCCCCAAATCAACTGCTAATAAGTATATTCTCTGATTTGACACATTCTTACGTAATACTGTACATCGGGTATCGAGATGTTTGGGTGTTATTTCCCTATCATCAACGAACTTCTGAGACATAACTCGCTTCAGTTCCTTTGAATCTGCTTCCCATTCGCTCATTTTGCACTCAGGACGTTCCTTTCCAGTATCATTCACTACAAGAGGCTTTTTAATATCTGCTTCTGGTAGAAATTTGCTTTTAAAAGGCTCGAAAATGAGTTTTCGGACCGTGTCGCTTATAAGTAAGCGGTGCTTCCATGTTTCAAGGAGACTCTTCAACGATGCCTCATCGCGCACTCCACTTCAGCAGTACGACCATCTCGTCTCTATCGGGAAACTGAGAGATGATCCACACCAGCGGAAGATCATTTCCAGTCTTGGAGCTCTTCATACCTCGCTGGCCAATTACAAACCACCAGTTGTGGAGACTCCGGATATCGAACACTTAAAGCCAAAGAAGGGCTTTGGGAAGTTCATGTCCTCCATATTCCACTCTAAGAAGGAAAAGACTTTTGAACCAAGTGATTACGACAAGATCCCCAAAGGAATTTACCTCTATGGAGACGTTGGATGCGGGAAAACCATGTTGATGGATCTCTTCTACTCCACAATTCCTGCCCATTTGCCAAAGAAGAGACTCCATTTCCATCAGTTCATGCAAAACTTACACAAAAGACGTCATCAAATATTACAAAAGCATGGTGCTCCTGATATGGATCCAATTCCTGTTCTCGCTGCGGAAATCGCACAGGAATCCACTATTCTGTGCTTTGATGAGTTTCAAGTCACTGATGTCGCTGATGCTATGTTACTGCGTCGTTTATTGACAACAACTTTGGCACCAGATCACGGGTTAGTGTTATTTGCGACATCGAACAGAGCACCAAGTGAGCTTTACATTAATGGTATCCAGAGAGAATCTTTCATCCCATGCATAAAGCTTATGGAGCAGAGGACTGCAGTCATCTTCCTGGACTCTCCAACTGATTACAGAAAGATCCCAAAACCGATCTCAAGTGTGTACTTCACTCCAAATCCTGGTATCTCCTTCAACTCGCCGCACTCGAAGGTTTCTGCCCGTGAACACATCGACAATTGGTATTCATTCTTCAGCCAGGGCCATGAACGTGAAGAAAACGTCGAGCTGACTATCTGGGGAAGACAACTGGTTGTCCCACTCTCCTCTCCTCCTTATGTGGCACAGTTCACCTTCGAGCAGCTTTGTGGTAAGCCATTAGCTGCTGGTGATTACATAGCATTGGCAACATCCTACAATGCCTTCATCGTCACTGATATTCCATATTTGTCTGTCAACGTCAGAGACAAGATCAGAAGATTCATTACCTTTTTGGATGCTGTCTATGACAACCATGGAAGACTATGTGTCACTGCTGCTGCTCCATTCGAAGACCTTTTCGTTGAGCCGGAAGACCTAAAGAACGACTACGAACTGAACGTGAACGCAGAGGACAAAGACACTTCTGAGCTTGTTGATGATGAGCTTGTGAAGACTCATGGATTCAGCACTAAAGTGGCAAAGAACGCACAAATGTTCCAACTTGATGAGGAAAGATTTGCTTTCGCTAGAGCCTTGTCCAGATTGTCTCACATGTCTACTCAGGACTGGGTCGACAACAACAGCATCAAATAGATCGATGTACAACTACCATTATATATTCTTCAATTATTATAAATGCATGACTTATATAACACAATTGCTCCGTTAAATATCAAGGTCGATTTCGTCCGGATTAGCCTCCTTAGCTTCAGTGTCATTAGAGGCATCGATAGAACTGACCTTGGGGCCCTCACTGGACTTCACAAAACCTAATGTCTCTGAATCAAACTGGTATTTATCCTCAGCAGCCCTTTTACATTTCAGCATCACTTTATAGGTATCCTTACTTCCATGTTCAACTTCAAAGTTATGCCAAAAGTCCCAGATTCTGGTATTCTTGGAAATAGGCTGTAACAAAGCACCATATTCCAATAACCCTCTGACTCTTTCGAATTCTCTGAGTTGTGTCTCCACCTCTGCATATTTGACAATGATAGGAATAACCAAGTTTGGAGGAAGGGTATCAATGGCATTTTGGAATACTTTTCTGGATGTTGCAAGACCGAAGTTATCAATAGTAAGCTGGATCAGAATCTCAAACAGTTCAACTTTATCCTTCATAACAACGTGCTCAGCTCCAGTGGTCAGAACCTTGATAGCTCTAGTGACAGAGCCATTATCCTGCTCGAACTTTGAGTATAAGATGAATATCACTTTCGACAGGTTCTCAGGACACCCCTCGAGAGCCTGGTCAAAGAGGTCTCGCATTCTCTCAAGTGGCAGTTCCCTATTCAAAGCCTTCGTTAAGTAAATGTTCCAAATCTCAAACACAACAGGGTATCTAAAGATGGATACACCACGTTCATAGATCTTGAATGCCTCTTCAAACCTATTGTTATCCTCAAGGAAGTTCGCATAGTTGATAACAGTTAATGGTGTTGCAATCTTTAGTTCGAAAAGCTTCTCGTATATCTCACTTGTCTTTTCAATATCACCTGAACTTTCAACAAGATCTAGATAGAAAGACCAGAGCTTTATACTCTTATGAATTCGGGCCTGGACTGGTAGTTTATCATCACTGAAGCTGATCTTTGTATCTCCATCAGGACACTTTGTAGCAACTTCCATGACACGAATAGCCAGATCAATATTGTCTTGTCTTAACTCCAATTCTGACCATTCAATCCAGATACTTATCAGCTCTTCAGGGGAATTGAAAGGAACTTTGATGGCCTTGTCAAGGATGGTTCTAGCTGTTTTCAAGTCCTTGTTCTCTTCATAGATATTGGAATACTGAATCCACAACTTTGATAGTCCAGGCGTAGATTTCTTTGGGTCAATAGTTGTTATCGCCTTGACGTAAGTTTGTAAGAGTTCTTTCAAATTAGTTTTTGGTATCAGCTCCACCCTATTCAGCCATTCCTCAACGTTATTTGGATTCTGTCTCAGTTTCACATCGTTCAACAGGAAGAGTCGCTGGTCCATTAACTTCTCAAATCTCAGAAGCCTGAAGTCAAGTTCTGCAGTTTCTTTGTCTGCCGGCTCTCCTTCATCCTCCAACCTCTGAATCTTCTCCATCAGTCCTGTGATTGAGCTCTCCTCAAATTCAGTATAGCCATCGTATACCACCGTGAAATCCTTCACAGTGAGAGCTGAACTTAGCCCTTCCTCAAACACTTGTTTTGCTTTCAAATGGTCATGGTTCTTGATGTAATATGTTGCCAGTTTGACATAAAGAGTCCCCGTCTGGTCCGGAAACTTCCGCAATGCACTTCGACTCAAGTTCTCAAATACTTGTGCCTCTTTGAAGTCACTCTTAATCAGAAAGTCTATGAACTTCAACCAAAGGTCGAGGGATCCTGCCTTTAGACCGATCAGCTTGTCGAATAGTAAGAAACTCTTCTCCACATCACCAAAGCCAATTATTTTATCCAGCACAAGTTCCGTTTCAGTCGGCTCATAAGTCAGGTATCTCATGTATATGTCACTCCCTAACTGTCCCTGTACTTCATCTGCAAAAGTCAGATACATTGGCCATATTCTGTCATGTTGTGTCAAAGGCAGAGACTGAAGTGCCTGATTGAACTTTCTCCTTATGAGCCCAACATCTGTCTGCTTCATCAGGAAACCCAGATATTTCACCCATAGAAGGGGCATCTGGCTCAGTAACTCCAATGCCTTTTCAAACTCCGCATTAGCTTTCAAGTAATACTGCTTATACTGAACTGGGTTCACGCCCTGAAGGGCCTCCAAATAGTGTCCAAGATACAGGTTCCACAGCTTGTAAGATCTGGGAAGTGCATAACAAGCTCTCTGAAGGACAAACAATTTCTCTATGAGCGTATCCTTCGACCAGTAGTACCTGAGCCAGTTGTTCAGTGATGGCTCTTTACTTATTTCGTACTCATGTTGGAGATCTGCATCTGTAATAAACGCCGTAAGATCCGTGAAATCGGCTGTAGTTATGCTCATAGGTAATAACAGCCCCGCTCTATCAGCGCCAAACACCCAATACCAGACAATCAATCAATGAAACCTCAAAACTTCATCAAATTCAACTGAAAAGTAAACAAAAGTTTATACATTTTGCCAAAATTACTAATTTCTGACATAAGCAAATTATAATCTCGAAACAACAACAAAAGGCGACACTTTCAAGGTCAAATAATGTCCGGAGCAGCCGACTTAATTGGACACTTTCAGAGCCTTAAACGATGTCTGGAGCCAACAGGTATGTTATTAGTATTGTGCTATATTGCAATTCCTGAAAAAACAGCAGCTAACATTTCACCCCACAGAGAAGCAGTCTTCCCAACCAGAATGACCCTTGGTCTGATGAAGGGGAAGCTCAAAGGTGCGCAACAGGGCCACAGTCTTCTGAAGAGAAAGTCCGAGGCACTGACCAAGCGTTTCAGAGACATCACCAAACGTATTGACGATGCGAAGCGTAAGATGGGTCGTGTCATGCAAACGGCAGCTTTCTCCCTTGCAGAGGTGACATATGCCACTGGTGACAATATCGGATACCAGGTCCAGGAATCGGTCAAGAATGCCAGATTCAAAGTGCGTGCCAGACAGGAGAATGTCAGTGGTGTGTACTTGCCTACGTTTGAGAGCTACATCGAGGAAAGCATAAACGATTTCAAATTGACTGGTCTAGGTAGAGGTGGTCAACAGGTCCAGAAGGCCAAACTAGTGTATTCAAAGGCTGTTGAAACATTGGTCGAGCTGGCATCGTTACAGACTGCTTTTATTATTCTGGATGAGGTTATCAAAGTCACAAACAGAAGAGTCAATGCCATTGAACATGTCATCATTCCAAGAACTGAGAACACCATCGCTTATATTAACTCTGAACTGGATGAACTGGACAGAGAGGAATTCTATAGATTGAAGAAGGTCCAGGAGAAGAAACAGCAGGCTGTTGCAGCTGCAGATGCAGAGATGAAGGCTAAGAAGTTGAGAGAGGCAGAAGAGAAGGGCGAAGATGTCGAAGACGTCGCAAAAGAACTTGAAGAGACAAAGATTGACGCATCACCAGTCGATGAAGTCGAGGCCGTCAAAGAGCTGGAAGGTGGTGATGAAAACCTTGTGGCCGAGCAAGAAGAGGATATCATCTTTTAGTTCTTTTTATCTATCTCCTGCTTCTTTGATACTACAACATTTTTACATATCGAAGCTTGCAACAATTTCACATCATAATTTAGAGTACATCCGAGAACACAAGTAGTTATCCTTGAAACGGAGGCTTATGGGGATTCAAAGAGGGATTGTCGTTGACGTAGCCAGGCCACTTTTCGTATGAAGTTGCAGATTTTGGTGGAGGCACCGGTGTCTGTGGGCGTGTCTGTCCGGTTAGAGCTTCTCCTAAGTCTTGCACTTCCCCTGCTGGATTAGTTACAGTTGATTCAGTTTGATCCGCCCTCTTTGGTTCTCTAGCCGAATTTGGCTCACTTCGAGGCGTGGAGGGGCCAATCACCGGTGTCACCGGTGGAGAGCCATAAGTAAAGGCTGGAAACCCACCAACATTTCCAGGAGGGAACGCAGGCATATTTGGATTCCCAAAGAAGTGAGCAGTATTGCCGCTTTGACCAAATGATTGTGGAGGTACGTATCTCATACTTGTATGCTGCTCTTCGGGGCCATTTGGCACACTAATCCGCTGTGACAATACGAGATTGTGGGGAGAAGACCATTGACAGAGGTGCGCTTTACTTGGAGGAGTAAAAGATGGCGATATGAATTTCAAGAGGCTAATATCAATATCTTCATCAGTCGCCTGTCCTCGTGTATCTGGACGGTCTTCAGTATGGAGGGTTCCTGTTCCTTCACCACCCTCACCGCCAACTGCAACAGCCTGTCTGTAGTGTACGGCGACACCAGAAGTGACACGATTAGCTCTAGGTGCAACCAACTGACCTGGAAGAACCGGTTTACCCCAGAAAGCAAAAATCCTTCTTCCAAGTATATCACAAAGTCTTCTTGGAGTGGCAGGTTTTGCTTCAGACTGGCTGTGTGTTCGCTTCAAAGGGTTTGAGCGCTTGGGTGGAATCTCATCGACTCCTCTGTTTGAAGTCGCACTGAATATGTTTGTAGATGAACCAGCAGAAGTTGGAGTAACTTGTCCTCCCCTCGTAGTGATATTACTTGTTGCATTCGCTAACTGTTCGCCAGGAGGAGTGATGAAGATCTGGTTCCCTTCATGAGGACGAAAGCGGTAGTTCATATTGAACAATGCACTCTGACCGAACATAATCCTGTAGATTCCACAGATGGTCTTGAAACTCGGATCATCTCGAACAACATTACCAACTATCTCCATCTGTCTGTAAGGGTTTCTGGTGACAAAGAAGATCAGTCGTGCCTCTGGACGAAGTAGAACAACCGGATCTCCAAACGGAAATGGGTCCATAGGTCTGATTGGGGCAAATCTGTCAAAACCAAGACGAAGAACTAGAGAGTCGCGTGGACTAAAAGAAGGCATTGTAGTAGCTGGACCAACAACAACCAAAATCCTGTCTGTATGGATACAAGTGTTCTCCTTTTGTACCCTGATACATTCGACACATGCGAACTCGGTTCCCCTATAGAATATCATTGTTGCGATTCAAAAGGGTCAGCAAAGGACCGTTTATGGTCAAATAAAAGCAAATTAAAGGGTTTTCAGTCTCTCGAGTACCATCTCATCTTCATTGTGAGCTTCCGAATGCCTTTCTTTCTTCTTATAAAGTGTCATTTCTGACTTTTCGCTTTTGTGTCAAATTTTGTCTCGAAAAGGTAAACAAAGAAGAAGTGGCCGTACCATTTTAGCCGCGGGGCAACACATTTTGTACTGGCTCATAGACTTAAAAGGGAAATGTCCCGGTCATAAATACAACTTTCTGAGACTTTAAAAGGCATCAGAAAAGATGAGAAGCTCCCTAATTATTGGCTCATTATTAGCAGTGTCGACTGCCATTCCACTTCAGGGAATACTAGACGCTTTCCAATTCCCTTTCTCCCTTCAAAGTGATGTCGAAAGAACAGTGCTAATCAACGATATTGCCCACTCCATCAAGGAGTCAGAGAAGGCTAAGTTACGCAAGGATGGAGTAAACTTCATGGATATAACAGACCATATCCATCTTCTAGAAGAGCAGCAGGTTGAAGTTCCAGTCTATAACTACCCAAAGAAGGCCCATTACGAAGATGATGTCACTGACCTGACCAAACAAGTGAACAAGACCAACATCCACAACGACTTGGAGGCCTTCTCAAGCTTTCACTCCAGATATTATAAAGGCGAGACCGGGCTAAAGAGTGCACAATGGCTATTTCACCAGCTCGAACATATAATAGAAGAGGCGGATGAGGATTTGAATGTGACCGTCACCAAGTTTCAACACAGTTGGATTCAATTCTCCACTATTGTTCGTATCGAAGGTTCAGAATCTCCAGACAACGTCGTAGTTGTTGGATGTCATCAGGATAGTACGAATCTACTCCTTCCTACAATTCTACCTGCCCCTGGTGCTGATGATGATGGCTCAGGTGTCACCACTAACCTTGAAGCTCTAAGAATACTCATTAGAAACGGATTCAAGCCAAAGAACACTATCGAGTTCCACTTTTACAGTGCTGAAGAAGGTGGACTACTTGGCTCATTGGATATCTTTACTAACTACAGAGCACACAACAAGACGGTTCTGGGTATGTTACAACAGGATATGACAGGATACGTCCAGAAGACCCTCGAGGCTGGTGAACCAGAGCATGTTGGTGTCATTGCTGACTATGTGTCTCCGGAATTCACTGAATTCATCAAGGTTGTTATTGACTCTTATCTCTCGATTCCATGGGTTGAAACCAAGTGTGGCTATGCTTGTTCAGACCATGCTTCTGCATTGAAGAATGGATACCCAGCTAGTTTCATAATCGAGAGTGAATTCAAATACTCCAATCCTCATATTCATGGAATTTCTGATACTTTGGATAAACTAAGCTTTGATCATATTGCAGAGTTTGTGAAGTTGGTTCTTGGTTACGCTTACGAATTGGGACATCACGATTTCGAGCTCTGATCAACCTTTTGATAGAGACCTTTAAGTTCTTTAGAACCGTTTCAGTTTATGTATTATACAGTGTTACTTGGATTAGTCCCTTCGTAGTAAATCTGGTGTAGACTCAGAAATTTCTTTAGCGTAGGGTTAACATGACTTTATACATCTGATGCGATTGAATCACTTTTCAAGACATACACCAAAACCCCACAATATCCAAAACAAACGAGGACCAAAGCCCACTTTAGCTCACACAAATCACCATCATGGCAAACGACAAACTCATAGACAAGTCACTACTCTCCAATTGGCTATTGCTGGAGCTGCTAAACAACTATTCGCCGACATCGAACTACACGGTGCTTCAAGGCTTCCGGGTCTTCAAAATCCTCAAATTCATGAAACTCCAAGGACTCAGCCGGTCAAGTAATGGAGATATCCCATTCTTAGATGACTTTGAAGTGCATTGTCTTCTATCGGACTCCAATCACAGCATTTTTGCCAGATTATCACGGAATGTCATCAACATGCTCGAATCGAAGAACAAAGCACGACTGACAGAAAACACAATGAACACGATAGTGATAGCAAAGGATGTGAAATTACAGTGGTTATCACGAACTCAGCTTGAACATCGGTTTGGGGCTTCATTGGCAAAAGATTTCCTCAAACAATTGGATTCTTTCTCTACGACTATCAGAAGGAACAATCTATATGGCTCAGAAGAGCTCCGAACAACAGCACAAATGCAAACATTCGCTGTACTGTCCATAGATTCGGACTCCCCAGATGCTTTGAGTATAATAGACACTGACCAAGATAAAGTTACTAGGGCTATCAAGCCCGTATATTTCACAGACGATTACGTCAAGGGAGTCCAACCTGTACGTCTAACAGTCGATGAAGAGTTCTCGATATAGACTACTAAGTATCTAATAAATCTACTATATTCATCTCATAGAAACATCATATTTACATGAACCTAATTACAATCATTTCAAATTTCTACCAGGCTTTCCTCTTGGTCTATCCTTCACCTTCAAAGGATTCTGGTGCTTACCTCTTCTCGTCTTGTATCCCTTCGCCAACTGACCCCATGGAGACATGGACAGCTTGTTGGATTTGGACTTACCTCTACCACCACCGTGTGGATGGTCACATTTGTTCATGGCAACACCTCTGACGTGTGGTCTGAAACCTCTGTATCTGGCTCTACCGGCCTTACCCCATTGCTCGTGCTGATGGTCAATGTTTGATACAATTCCAAGAGTGGCACATGCTGATAGGGAAACGTATCTGTGCTCTCCACTCTGTAGTTTCACGATAGCTTTGCCCTTTTCAGGAAGTTTCTGCATCAGTCTACCGTACGTACCAGCACTTCTGCAGAACTTGGCAGGACCATCGGCAGTGATACCAATAGCGTGGATGACGGCACCAATAGGAATCATGTTAATTGGAAGACAGTTACCCTTTTGGTTTGTTCTGGCGGACAGAATGGCAGGGTCGATCTTACCACCCATTTCTTGCATCAGAGAGTCTGGAATACCCTTTCTGTAACTCTCAATAACATCACCAGCTCTGAGACCTTCAGATGCTAGAATGTATGTCTTCTTCTTTGTCAATAGGTTTTTCACCAATGCGATATGCCCACTTCTGGTTGGGTCGTACTCGATTCTTAAAACTCTCGAGGCACCAGCATCCAATCTGTGGAAGTCCAAAATTCTAGCTCTTCTCTTCACACCACCACCTCTGAATCTCGTCGTGATATGACCAGTGTTGTTACGACCACCGTTACCTCTGAGGGCAACAGTCAGTGGCATGTATGGAGTACCTTTCCAGAGGTATGGATAGATTGGAGCACGGAACCATCTCTGACCTGGAGATCTTGGCTTGAACTTCTTGATCTCAACAATCGTCTTCTCAAGCTTCTGTCTTCTCTTGATGATCTCGTCCTGCTTTTCCAGCGTCGTCAGATCGGCATCTCTTGGTGGGATGGTCAACAAGTTGGCCTTTGATACTGATGGAGCAGCTGCTTCGGTAGCTGTAGTAGCCTCAGTAGAGGACCATCTGATGGGCTGTCTAGCTGCAGGAAGAGCCAGCACCCTTCTGAGGAACATTGTTAATTGGAGAGCAGCAGAGACTTAGTACTCAGCTCACACAAAACGACCATCTTCTCGAGCTGTTTTCGGCAAACCGTGAATTTTTCAAGAGTTACCCGGTCTCAAATGAGATGACTAATTGATGACATAATCAACGTTCATCGAGAATCCCAATTCGGCAGTTTTCGCGTAACCAATGAAAAGTGTCCAAACCCGAAAAAGACCCAGAAGCTCCTGAAAAAAAGGCCCAAAACCAGTGGGAATTCACAACAAGACGCCCCGGTTTCCCCACGAAGTCACATCTCAGCCATGTCCAGAGTTCTTGCCCGTGCCTTCGCCACCGCTGCTAAGACCGTCAAGCCTCCAGTGCAACTGTACGGTTTGGACGGTACTTACGCCACTGCCCTTTTCACCGCAGCTGCTAAGACCACCTCCGTCGAAGCTGCCAACACTTCATTGGAATCATTGAAGCAGACCATCTCCAAGGATGCTAAGATCGGTGAGATCCTTCAAAGCCCAGCTCTTTCCGCCAGCGACCGTTCAATTGTCGTTGAGACCCTTGTCAAGTCCCAATCCAAGATCGATGCATCCGTCTCTAACTTGGTCAAGGTGCTTGGTGAGAACAACAGATTGGACCTTCTCAGTGCAATTGCCTCCCAGTTCAAGATCCTGAACGATGCCCACAACGGAATCGTTGAGGCTGTTGTCACCTCTGCTAACCAACTTGACTCCAAGATCTTGAAGAGAATCGAGGCTTCTGTCTCCAAGTCCAAGTTCGTTGGTGCTGGTAAGACCCTCAGATTGACCAACAAGATCAACCCAGATATTCTTGGTGGTTTGGTTGTCGAAGTCGGTGACAGAACCGTTGACTTGTCAATTGCATCCAAGGTCGCTAAGTTGAACAATGCTTTGAAGCAAGCTGTTTAAGCCCGCGTCTTTTTAAATTATTAGAACCTACCTGAGTTTGATTTAGAAAGTGATACAATGTGCATGCATAGTTGAGCATCCCATTGAATGGGGAGAATGTGTGCTGTGTGTTGTATCTACAAGAACCATGTTATGATTATATTCCTTCAGAAAGAATTGTGGTGTAGAATGTAGAATGTAGTTCTGTAGTATAAAACGGTAATTGTGGACCTCTACCTACAGAGACTGTGCCATTTCTGGTAACGCATGTATTCATTATGAGGAGTGAGAGGCTATCATACCGCCCTCAACTTCAGTGAGGGACTAGTTAAGATTGCCTTTCTACTGGGTGACGGGATCAGTACCAGATAAATTGATACAGACAGCGATGACAGAAAGCCTTGCTTTACAGAACAAACATCTTGTAGTGTGTTCTGGCTTCCAATCACACTATTTAGATCTCCTGAGTATGTGTGAGCAACAGTTTCGGTACTAACAAAAGCTAGACGTTGCCATTAAGTCGAAACTAGGCGAAGCAGGAAAAGAGGTCTCGCGTATGGAATATACGACGTCATCCAAAAAGCTGAGAGTTATATTTGACTTACGGGAGATCAACGAACACATCAGTGAAGCCTGAAACAGTTGCATTAATGTCCTCGAAGAGCTCGTCCTCGAATAAAAGTCTCGAAGAGAACAACGTAACTGACTTTCAAAAAAATTAAAAAAATGAGTCAGCCTCTCCTTTCCTCTCTTTTTCCTCCTTTTTTCTCTCCCAGAAACACAGTCTCTTTCTTTCAAT
>JAJMFU010000177.1:0-31474 GCA_030574915.1 Komagataea wickerhamii | reverse complement strand
AGGGGAAGGAGTATCCTCGTAAGAAGGCCAGTAGTCGGAGTGTTCAAAGGTAGCAAAGACAATGCGGTCCTCTGGCTCATCGTGAAGAACCTGGGAATCAGAAACTGGTGAACCACACAATAGCTCAATGGAAGCAGTTGAGGTGTAAGAAGGAACAGAAGCAATAGACTCAATAGAAGCAGTTGAGACATCAGAAGCGGTAGCATCACTGTCGGAAGGGACATCGACAGGGGCAGTTGAACGGGTAAATGAGAAGAAGTGGAGCAAACGGTGAATCAAAGTGGAGAAAGTGATTCTCTTGGAAGAGCTGACTGGAGCAGCAGTGGAATCAGTGGAAGCAGTGGAGTCAGTGGAAGCCTCATCACCAGCAATCTCAACAGTCTCAGTGGAAACCTCTTCACCATCAGTTTCATTCTCATCAGCAGCAACAGATCTGTGAAACTTACGTCTGATGAAGTTCATGAATCTTTCTCTCTTACCAACCTTCACAGCAGCGTCAGGGGCAGTAGCAGCACAAGTATCAAAGGCGACGGACTTCATGGAATCAGACTTGTGGCACTCACTGGCAGGGTCGTGGACAGCGGCAGTAGTTGGAGATTGGTCATCGTCGGTCAGCTTGTTGTGGTCTGGCTGAGGACGGAAACGGCGCTTGATAGCGGCAGAGAATCTAGCTCTCTTAGAAATTGGGGAAGCAGTAGTAGCGTTGATAGTAGTAGTAGTAGTAGTAGTCATCATTAGCTGTCGTTCGTAGTAGTAACAATGGCTCGTGGTTTGTTGTGTGTGTAGTGAACAGGAACCAGGAAGTGACAAGAAGGAGCAAAGAAGCCTCAATCTTCAACCACATTTCTAACCGCCGTCCCCAATTCCCTCCCAACCCACATTTCTCACCACATTTTCGTCTGGTTTGGCTATAATTTGTGGGTTCTGTGGTACACAAATACAAAACATCAACAAAGATAAAATGGCCGAATCGGGGAAATTACTACATTGGGTGCAAATACTATAGTGAAGGACCCTCAAATCGTCATATATTAGAGTTAGACTTTACCTATTTCCCGAGAGGACTCGCTTATTGAGCAGTATAAGGTTTAGTTCCCTTAGATAGTTATTCCTTGCTAGTTGAACTCGTCGTTTGGAGGTCTCTGTAGTTGCACTAGTGCTTCCTGTTCATATCATCTCTATCTTGTACTATCAATGGCCCTCAAACATCGCTCTTTCTCTTCTTGCTCTCCTTACGTGGGGATTCATCCGTACTGACATGCCTCTTCTTCTGTTCTGCCTTGTCGCCACTATCCGAAGAACCAGCCTTGCTAGACGTGCTCTCTTCGAAATCAGCACTATTCGTATCATTTATCACTTCAATCGTTCCTCTCTTGTTCAAAGATGGGCGATTGGCACTCATGGCATTCATCTGGTTGATATGCTGTTGCTGTTGGTTCTGAAGCTGTTGATTGTGCTGCTGTTGCAACTGTTGCAATTGGGCCATGTGGTGCTGTTGCTGTTGTGCGAGCTGCTGCTGGGTCGCATAGGCTGGGTACATCTGCTGTGGTGGATACTGCACATACGTCTGTGGAGACATCACTTCATTAGTGGGCGAGTTAGGGTACTGTTGTGTGTATAACTGCTGCTTGAGTTGTGGGCTTTGAGCTGAAGGATGCTGTGGCGTCTTGAACCCATTGGTTGGCAGAGGAGTTGAATCTGTAGGGAACTCAGAAGGCGTCTCTTGCTGGTCAATGGAACCTTTGCCCTTCTCGTCATTGCTCTTCAAAGCATTGCCATCAAGGAAATCCTGTTCAAGAAACTCGTTGAAATCGAAATTTCCTTGATTTGATCCCGCTTCGCTCGGCGTGTCATAAGGATCCTGCTGTTGATGTAGTTTTGTTATTAGATCCTCGATATCTTGTCCTTGTTGATCAATAGACTTCGACAGTTCATGGAATGATGTTCCTGATGTTAGCGGTGGCCTCGTTGCTGTCTGTGGAAGTACTACCCCACCAGCAGAATCCGGCGTTTGTTTGTCTGATGATGGAACGGATGGGAATGGCTGCAGTGTAGGAGTTGGTGCATCTGATGGAGTGTTTGGCACTGCAAAAGTAGGCGGTGGTTGGAAGCCAGGGGTTGGTGCCTGCCCTTGCGGGTAAACCGGATAATCTTGGTATGGCCCGCTAGGGTTACCAGCAGTGTAGGGTATAGGGTTCACTGCAGAGGTTCTTACAATTTCATGCACATCTTCCTTTGATGTATTGGAGTTAGTTCTCTGGTGACCTGGACCTGCAGGGGATTGACCGATAGAGGACCCCGACGCATGGCGGTGTTGTTTCAACGTTAAACGGGGCTTGAATCTTGGGTCTGCATAGTTTGGGTCAAAGTTAGGATTGAGCTGTGAAGGATGAATAGGTTGATGGTATGGCTGGATCTGCTGGCCTTGGTTGAACTGCTGATTGTCCAACTGTGCCTGCATGAATGGCATGATGTTGTCATCCAGCTGTTTAACACGATTTCCATAGAGTGAGGCCAAAAACTGTAGAATCTTCTCAATCTTGTCATTTTGAAGGGTGTTCTTCTCTCTTGTTTGATACAACTCGGTCCAAAGAAGCTCATTGTCCTGTCTTACTCTCGACAACTCCTGAGTAATCTTCAGCTGGTTATTCTTCAGTGTTGTCAGTTCATTGATCAAAAGTGACACATCAACCTTATCCGAAGGATGGCTCCCCGTACCAGTGATACCCTCCTCGCCAGGCTTGTTTCTTACTATCTGGTCCAATAAGTCCGGTCTACCCTTCTTGAAGTTTGGGTTGACGAACCCCCAGTTTTCCTCTCCCTGGACCAGCAACGAGCCCGCATTCACATCCTGGACCTTGTGCCAGCCATACATGTTCAGCTGTCTCACGAAACTGGCAAAATTGGAGTGCTTGAAGTACTTTGGCAGCACCTTGCTAACAAATTGCTCTCTGTTCTGCACAACGAAGGAATCACCGGAAGGGGACCAGGAGATCAGATCCTGGTTCGCAGGGTCGTTCACCATTGTCCACAGCTTGGTGACAAAGGCTGGACGTGACTTGATATGCTTTCTGGACGACGGGGGAGCACCGGATGCGCCCACAGGCTTTGACAGCACCAAAGAAGGTGTGACATCGTTATTGTTGGAGGTTTCTGCGATCGAGCCGTGAAGCAGTGTTGGCGGAATCACGAGACCTGGAGAGTCCAGAATTGGCGTCAGACTCAGATTATCTGTGGGATCGTGCGACATCATGCGATTGGATTGACCTCTCCACCACTAATGGCTGTTTCTTCTGCTGAACTGACTGTATTTTCCTTCTTTGTTGTTATGGCATATTTTTTGACTTTAATGAAAACAAAAGAGGGTTGATTATGTCATTATTCAGTCATCAAGGCGGGTAACTAGTCAGTAGCCTATACGTCGTCGTCACTCTACACTGTTCCAGGGAAGCGTGGGAGATACAGATGGGGCATACTGAGTAGCTACACCAATTACAGCCGATGAACTCATTATACTAACTATCTCGAGTTCTCATTGAATGAAATCACCAATCACCACGAGCTCAGGTATAAGTCATCACGCAAGAGCCGGGTTTCGAGAAGAGATGCTTACAACGGGGGCTCATCACTCAAAGAATCCAGAGATCTCGATCATCTCCAGTAAATTAGTTATTAATATATATAAATCATCTCGTCTTATAGTCCAGCCTAGTGAACCTCTATAGAAATACCAAAATCAATAATGCCACTCTCGTTCATATCAACACAAATCAACACCTAATTACTCAAACCAAAAAAAACACCAACAACATACCTCACATCACAATGCACTTCCCATTACCTCCGTACAAATCCTTCAAAACCTCTTCTGCAGCATCCTTATCATTCTGTTTCTTCTTCTCCTTTAATTCTCTCGGGAATTCTCTCTTCATAACATTGATCAAGTCATGGTCAACACTGTTCTCATCGGCCAACATGACACAAGGATCCCTACAGATCGGACACTTGGTTTCACCCTGTCGTTGAATTTTTATCATACATCTGAGGCAGAAGAAGTGTCCACATCTCAGACGGATTGGGGTATATGCCAGCTCGAAACACACCGGACATAGAAAAGAGTCAACTTGTGGGACTAATGGGATGATGTCCTTGGAGATGATCTGTTCCATGGCATGCGGATTGATGATGGTCGTTGAAGTGATCACGAGTGGCTCAATCTTTGATGGGTTGAGGAGTGTGTTCTTGTTGAATTTCTTGAGAATCTTGGTAATAGCAATCGAATTGAGGTTTTGAAAGGATTGGAATCTCAACAACTGGTAATTGAGCTCTATGAACGCTTGGTATGTCTTTGCACCCTTCTTCCCTAGTGATATATCCTGGTTCTCGACGTGGGTCATGAACTGTGCAAGTGTCTTCTTGTTGAAATGTGTGTTCAAATTGAGTCTGAAGTCCAGGTACATATTGAAGATCTCTCTCCATTTGTACTTATCCTTCGAACTATAAGTCAGGTTTGTGATCAAGTCACCAAACTGACTGATCATCTTCAGCAACCTCTCCTCTTCGACCTTCTGGAGGGTCGAGAGTTGGCGGGACTGCATGTATAAATTTTGAAAGAACAAGTCATCAGTGCGAAGGGCCAATGAGCGAGAGTGATCTGACTCGTCAAGCAATGATTTGTCCAGCTGGCCTCCATGGTTTTCAAACACGTAATGCAACTGCTCATTGTGGAGCTGCTCAGTCAAACCCTTTGTATCTATCTCCTCGACGACTGTCTTGATGTGTTTCTTGAGCTTTTTGTACTGGATGGCGCTTTCGATCCAGGGCTGTGGTATTCTCTCATCGACAAGCGATTGCTCAAACGTCTTCCCGAACTTCATTGTGACTATACCCGTACCATGGAGTGTGTATCTTCAAATAGGCGGTCTAATAGGAGAGTATCTTCTTCTGAAATCTGTCAATTCAGGCGTGAATATACTCCAGACTGTGAAATAATGGCGATGATTATGCGGGCAAAAACACAACAAAAAAAAATTATTCTTGGAAAACGTTTCTTTTTAAACATCTGGGGTCCGGATAAATGAAAACCCCGGTTGAATAACCACAGCCAATCAGAGGCCGCAACGAGCTTCTATTGTTGGTGACGTAAGTATTATGTAATACGCTTAGTAAGTGATTACGTTTTTCTTCCTATACTAGTCAGTGATCTTCTTCACTAATGAGCATCTTAGGGAGTTTCTGCAGTGACATTTGGTATTTGTTGTCACCAATTGGCTAGCAGCTCTTTAAAAGGACATTGAACTACTGCAATGGCTCAGAAATATGACCGCCAATTGAGACTGTGGTCTGCCTCAGGCCAGGAGTTGATATCGTCCTCCAAAATACTGGTAATTGGGACATCACTATCCCAATGCGAGCTTCTCAAGAACTTGATTTTAGGTGGAGTCGGCCATTTCACCTTGGTTTCAGAGACCAGAGACATTGAAGCTGCTGATGTTGAAAGGAATTTCTACTTGGAAGATGAGGATGTCGGTGGTGCGCTGGGCGAAGTGTTGGCTACGAGGCTTAATGAACTGAACAGCGATACTTCTCATGATGTTCTCTTAAGGGAGGCTTCAAACATAGAAGATTTAGTTCTGAAGAAGGGCATAGACTATGATATAATTACTACTGACTCGCCGTTTACTTTCGACCTTCCAGAGGACTTCCCACCAGTTGTGGAGCTTCAATCGAAGGGATACTATTCTCTGATCCATTTACGTTTTGATGAGCTGTGCATTATTGACTCGCGTCGCTCAATTGTGCCTGAGCTGAAACTGTTGAAGCCATGGGATGAGTTGAGAGAGTTCTTTGACTCCTATGACCTCTCTAAACTGAGCACCGACCAATTATCGAATGTGCCATACCCTGTGATCCTGTTCAAACTGGTTAGACAATGGGTTGATGAAAAGGGCGGGCTCCCAGAATCAAGACAGTTGGCTGCGTTCAAGAAGACGATAAGGAGTCTGAGTCCTAAAGAGGAGCTATTGAACTTGGAAGAAGCTGTCAGAAACTCGCATATGGTGAGTCTTAAAAGTCCAGGATATGGACCACTGGATAATTTAGCACCACAGTTGAAGGGCACGGAATCCAAATCCAGTGTTGCTAAAGGGACATATAATGACAAGTTCTGGGTACTATTGTACGCCCTCAATGAATACGCTGCAGAGCTTGGCCAACTGCCAGCTTCAGGCGACTTGCCAGACATGGAGGCTGACACGAACGCGTACCTCAAATTGAAAGGGATATACCAAAAGAAATTCCGCTCCGATGTCGAGAAGTTCAAGGAGATTCTCAACCAGACAGTGAATGACCTGCATGTGCAATTTGAGATTGAGGAGGAGATGATCGAGAAGTTTGTCAAGAACTGTCGAATCCTGCATCACACAACATCATCGAATACACCACTCAAGGTATCGTCATTCGACAAGCCAACCGAGACAAAATTCAAGCTGATTGCCTATGTATTCGCACTGGTGGACAGTTATCGGTCGCCACTGGGCGTTGATGACTACGAAAGAGTCCTTAATGAGAGCGAGTACAAGGACGATGAAACCTTCCAGGCTGTTCTTTATGAGGTTCTAAGAAGCAACGGCGAGGAGCTTTTGAATATTGCGTCTATAACAGGCGGAGTAGCTGCGCAGGAGAGCTTGAAATTGTTGATGAAGCAGTATGTGACGCTTGAGGGGACATGGGTCTTTGATGGTATCTCGTGTGAAAGTGAGAAGTTCAAAGTATAATTGCGAGCCTCTGTGGCTAAAGCCAGACCTAATTATTAGCTTAATGTAACGGCTGGTGGTAGCATTAAGTTAGTAGAGATTAAAACGGACTGCCAACGGCGATATCATCGTGTCATCGGTGTGAGTATTAGTCAATCGCTATATCCTATACCTAATCTAAGAGTAGCCCAATAATACTGACGACAAACGCCGCCAAGATGAAGCGAAGTCTCGGCTTAGAAAGACAATAAACTTCAATAAAAGAATCAAAAGCAGTCTGAAGTTTCCCTCGATCTTCGCTTGATAAGCTTTTCTCTGACTATCACTTGACAGGTTGCTTATCACAATCTTTACCATATCGGGTAATATCTCAACAAGTGGGCGTGGTGGGCATAATCCATCTCAGAACCATCGATCGACCATCTAGCACAAACAGCCATTGAAACGCATTATAAAAGAAGGATCTGCTGCTCACTGTAACTTCTCCACTGTTATGCTTGGCTACAAACCACTACTACGTCAAATAGTACAACACAGGATATATTATAATGCGCTGGGCTGAAAAATTGGAAGTCCCAAAGGACGAAGATGGTGGATACTCCAACGACAAACTGACAAACCGTGATCTGATCCCATTTGGACCTGATCGTCGTACATGGAACTCATTTGCCTATGCTTCGTACTGGCTCGTTGACAGTCTCAGTGTTACAGGGTATACTACAGGCTCTTCCCTTGTTGGTTTCGGGCTGAGTGTCAGACAGAGTATTCTCTGTTCGTTCGCTGCTGGGTCCATCTACGGTATATTCGCCTTTATTATGGGGATTATGGGAGCCAAGTACCATATTGGGTACCCTGTGCTTGCTAGACTGCAGTATGGTATCCGTGGCTCGACCTTTGGTATCATTATGAGAATCATCACTGGTATAATTTGGTGGGGTGTTCAGGCATATTGGGGAGCACAGGCTTTTGCTGTCATGTTGAGTACTTTGAGTCCTTCTTTTACTACTTGGAACACATTTCCAGAGAGTGCTGGTATCACTTCTGCGAATCTTGTAGGGCTGATGCTCTACTGTATTTGCATGGTGCCTTTGACTTTCATTAAGCCAGAGAACCTTCACTGGTTCTTCAGAGTTGTTACCTTCTTGATTATGGGAACCTTTATGGGGATAATGGGATACACTGTCAAAGAAGCTGGTGGTGTTGGGTCTCTGTTTAAGAACTCCGACACTTTCACCTCGACTTCCACTTTGGCGTGGGCATGTGTTAAGGGAATCTTCTCCAATGTTGGATCATCTGGTACTGGTATACTTGGACAGTCCGACTTCACGCGTTACGCTACTCACAGAAAGGCCCCAGTTTGGTCTCAGATCATTTGTGCACCAGCTGCCTTGACGTTCGCCTGTGTTATTGGATCTATCGCCACATCGGCCAGTTACGAGTTCCTTGGTGTCAAAGAGTGGAACCCTGTGCTTCTTATGAAGAACATCATGGAGTATGAGAACTACTCGCCAGCTGTTCGTGCGGCTGTCTTCTTTGGATCTCTTACCTTTGTGCTTCAACAGTTGGCCATCAATCTGTTACTGAACTCCATGTCAACCTCGATGGATATGACTGGTCTGTGGCCTAAGTATATCAACATCAAGAGAGCTGGTATTGTTGTGATGGCACTGGGTATCCTGATCTGGCCATGGAAGATCCTGACCAGTGCCACTGCCGTCATTGTCTTCGGTAATGGATGGGGGTGCTTCTGTAGTTCGCAAACAGGGACTCTGATAGCGAAGTACTTCATCATCTACAGGAGCAAGATCCTCGTGAAGGACCTCTATATTGACTCGGAGGACTCCATTTACTGGTACTACCACGGCTACGACTGGAGAAGCATCGTGTCTTTCTTTGTGGGCACTGTGCTGCTGCTGCCTGGACTGGCGTGGGACGCACAGGGAAAGAACAAGAACGGGTTCCTGACATGGATCTACCAGGTGTCGTATCTGTCGGGAATCGTGCTGAGTATGGGTACAGAGCTGACACTGCACTACCTGTTCCCAATGAAGAACGACATCCAGCCGACTGAGAAGGTGGAGGACGTGTTTAACGAGGACGGCACGAGAATCCTCAGCGAGGACTTTGACGGTGTCAGCGTTCAGATCGTCGAGGAAAGCGACTCCGACGGGAAGTCCAAGCTGGTCTAGGCCTCCCTGTACCCTTTATAGTAACTACTGTCAACTTCTGATATCGGCGCTTCGTAAGTTCGTATTCGACTTTCCACTAATTCGTCTTTCTTCGCTGAACTCTCCGCCTAGGGAATTAGCGCCGGTGAAAAAAAACATCAACAAATCCACCGCCAATTCCTTCTAAATAACGACCACAAAGCCACCGCCCGAATAGCCCAGAACTGACCCAATGAGAAGGCTCCTCCCGTACGCCGCACAGAGGAGAAGCCCCAGCTGCCTCGGATCGGGTCATCTGAGGCCGGGCTTGTTCGTGCGAAGAGAACTCTCAACACCGAGTTTGGGCACATCATCATCAACATCAACAAATACTATACCCAATATCGCCAGTGATCCGTCTCAAGGGGTGATAGCAGCAGAATCAGCGTACAATGTCAGTGTACTGCATGAGATGATAAGATCTGACGAGGAGCTGGAGGTGCTATCACAGAAGAATTCAGTTCTGAGTGGAGTACTGGCAAAGAGGTGTGAAGAACTGTTATTGGAACTACCAGAGATGAGTGATGAGGAGGCAAACGAGGCCATTCAGTTCCTTGAAACACTCGTGAGACAACTGCATAAGAGAGGAAATACCCAGCTGAAGAAGAGGGTGTATGATGTGTTGAGTTTGGAGAGTCTGTACTTCCTCGAAGTCCTTCAGCGACCATCGAGCCAGTTCAAAGGACTGTTCATGAGAAGAGTAAGAGGGATATTACAAAGTGGAACAGATGAGCTGAAAGTGGCACAAGTATTGAGATATTTGAAACTGTCAGAGATATTGATGAAGTATCTGGATGTTGATCAGAACAGTGCCGGACTAACGTTCGACGATAATGCCATTACCAGTATAGTTGCTCTGGTCGTCAAAACGGGAAAGATCTATGAGTTCTATGAGTTATTATTGAGATTGAACATGACTGATACTATCACAAGCAGACGTATGGCTCTCATACGATACAAGTTGAGGTTCGGATCAAGGGAAGAACGAGCACTGTACTATTGTTACGACATGTTCAAAGGGGACGACCAAAGATTGAAGGCAAGATTCCTGAAGATGTACACTTTTGGAATGATACGAGAGATTCTGGTTGCGCATATCAAAGACAACGACACAGTGTGGTCTACCCTATACATGGACTTATTGGTCACACGACACACCATCGAGAGGAACGACCCCAAAATCCATCGTTCTCAGTCATCAGACGCACATTTTACACAGGAGCTATACTCTATGCTGATGTACTATTCCACTGCTATGGGTAATTATAAGCATTCATTGGTTATTTTGGAGAAGATGGTGGCTAATAGTGTTGGAATCACGCCGAAGCTTTGTCATATCCTTATTGCGTCGCTGAGAAAGAAGAAGCTATATGAGGGCTCACTTGCTCTTTTCAGAGTTGTTCCAAAGTTTTTCTCCGAAGGTAATGAACTAACAGAAAAGGAGAGGATGATATTTGTCAATGAGTTAATTGTTCTGCTTCGCCAGAAATTCAATGGTCCACGCCTTTTACTAGCACACTTTGTGACCATTTTCCCAAATTCATTAAAACTTCTGAATGACCTGAGATTACTGAATCCTATCATCCACCATGAGAAAGGTATCTTGGATGATCTCTCACTGGTTAAAACTGCGGTTGTGAATGACTTTTATCTGATGAAGGATCAATACCCTTCTCTTCAGGGAGTTACCGAGTTATATATCAGTCTTTTCAACTACATCACAGATGGCGTCACCTCCAATCATTCAACCAATAATGTCACGTTCTTCAAAGAACTCTTTGATGCTTTCTTGAGAAGTGTTAGAACAGTCCAAGAAGCAGAACTAACTGATCCATCTTTGCATAAGCATCCATTTTCCTCTAAGAACCTTGATGAAGGTATATTGAACATTTTTCTCAGAAAGATTATTCAAAACTTCAACCGCCCTAAGTTGGCACTCACCATGACAAAGAGATTCCTCACCGAGGTGAAAGTACGGAGATTCAACGCTGATAAGTTGGTGTATGTGTTCGCCAAGCACCCAGATACCTCGGGCCGGCCCAATGAAGAACTCGTTACAATTCTGAACTTCTTCAAGGTCGATCTGTCATTTGAACTGATAGTCACAAGCATATTCAAGAGCTTCAACAGAGGACAGGTCACCACTGCTCAGCATTGGTATGAGATTTTGAAACAGAAGGACTTTCCTTTGACAAACAGACGATTCATCAAGTTCATTCACGCACAAGGTTGGGGATTTCCTGAGAATTTCAACTATAAACTTCTTGAACATCTGGGACTTCCAAACACAGAGCGTAACATGGATGATTTCACACTGTATCATGAAGAGGACCAGAGTCTCGAGACTTTTGACGATGAGTTCATTCAGAAGTTGATTGAACAACTAACAGCGATTCACAAGGAAACTATAGGGACGAACCCGGGGAACAACGACACGAAATAATGAAACACAGCATATTTATTGTACATATAACGAATAGAATATTCTATGCATTTTTTGGAGGAATTGAGCGCTACTTATACGAATTTTGATGGATATTTGTAGTAATATGTGTTGTTCTCGGGTTATAATTAGTGGAATCCGGGTAACTAAATACTGATAAGTAGACAATGAAACCACTTAATTCTCCCGATTAAACTGGGTTTCAATGCTAGCCAAATGACTAAAAGGAAGACAGGTGAACTATTCCTGACATTTACTGCCAACGACATCACCAAAAAGCGGAAGAAAGCATCTTCCTGTACTTTTTGTCGGGACAAGAAGCTCAAATGCGAGATCGATAAGCCAGATGAATCATGTACACAATGCAGATCGCGCGGTCTTCAATGCAGTTTATCGAAATCTGAGTCCATTCAGAGAGTCATAAACACCAATTCTGAGCCACCAATAGTGAATGAGCTTGCTGCTGTACCCATGGAGCGAAGTAACTCGAGATTTCTGGAACAGATCGACAACATGGATTGGCTTCGGTTTCTTGATGGTGATAACTTCGAGTTCTTTCCCGAGCTGAGCCTCAATCATTCTCCAGGTTCAGGAAACCAGTCACATCCTACTGCTCCAGTGTCACTCGAGTATAGAAACCAGGGCTCTTCACAATTGTTCTATGGACCATCAGGCGAGTATGATCCGTGGTTGAGATACAATTTCTACAAGTACGATAGCCATAATGAGTGTCTCTTCAGCAAGAAGAGGTTCAGAAGATTAGGAGATGAGGAGATACCAGCTATTTTCTCCTTCAAGACGAGGAGTAACTTGTTGAACTTTGTCCAGGAGATCAAATCACAGGGGAAAGGGTTCCATGTACCGAAGGATTTACACGTCCTTGCTCCTAATGTCATAATCCTTTACTTGAAGTTTGCCTTTTCATACATACCGATTCTTGATGGACAGTTCCTGAACAATATCTTCTCTAATGATGTTCTTGACAAGGAGAAACTTGAAAAGAACGGATTTGGATCGCTGATGTTCTTGCTAATGGCAAGATTTGTTTTCAGATGGCAGAGCCATGATACTGCAATTCACGCTATAACATCCAACGAGAAATTTATTGTCAATGATAAAAGAGAGCTCTTGACAGAAGCCTGGAATCAACTCGTTGATGAAATTCATGCCCCTGATTTATCCACTGTCAAGGCTTTGATCCTCTTCTACCAGATTCTGGCATTCAAGAAAGACGGGCAGTCTAATGCATTCGAAAAGTGTGTTATATCCAATATGGTGACTGTCTGCTATACACTGGGACTTCATTTGGATTGTTTGGAGTGGAATATACCGACACATGAGAAGTATTCACGGATAAGGATATGGTGGACGGTGTATGTGTTGGAGAAATGGCATTCGATGACTGGCGGGACACCGTCAATGATCAGTATCAATAACTATAGTGTTCGGAAACCATCCGAGGTTCCTGATCTGTTCAGTGATGTAGAAGACTACATTAACGAGCTTGATCAGAAGAGAGAACGGTTCATACAGATGGTGGAGCTGACTTCCATCCTGAGTGAAGCATGTGAGAGCATGTTTTCAATAAGGGCGCTGTCTATGGGCTCAGAATACTGTCTTGAGCAGACCAATATTGTTGAGAAGAAGCTACAACTCTGGGGTGCAGGACTGCAAGAGAATACGAACAGTTCTGAGCTGTATCTTTCCTACAACATGACCATTTCGCAGTACACTCTCCAGATTCTTCTGTTCAGAGCGAGATTCAAGGCAATTGGTGCAGCAGAGTTTCGCACTCGATACTTCCGACAGGGTCTTTCACTTCTTTCTGAGATGATGGACTTCCTACAGTCACTTCCACCGAAATGTATCAATGGGTTCTGGTTCACGTGGGTCAGATCTTCATTTATGTTCGTGAAGGAACTATTTCTTGTACTGTTGATGGTTGCGAAGAACAAGACTGAGTCCTTGGAGGTTCTTGTACTGACCAGGTGTTTCAGAGAGTGGCTTGAGATGCATTCCAACAGTCTGGACATACTGTGGACTGCTTTACTCAGTCTTAATATAGCTACGCAGAGTATTGGCACGCAGTTCAAACGGAACGAGAAATTGCCTGACTAGGAAGGGCTTGAACAATTGCCCTATATTACTACGAAGACTAAGAATCACTGGCTGAAGTTGACAAGTACCTTCGACTGATCTGAGTATTTTGACTGTGTTGTGATATTCTAGCTTACCATATACCCAGTGGACAGAACCTAATAATTCTCAATAGGCGAGTCTTCTCGGGAAATAGGTAAAGTCTAATTACTCTACTTTATAGGGTCCTTGACTATAATATCAGCGCCCAATGTAGTATCCAACAGGGGAGATCTCCCTGGTATGAGTCTCTCAATGGATGTCTGATTCGATGGTTTCTATATAGTACAGTGTATAGTCATGATCGACGACATTCTCTCCAGTGAGAGTCGCCCAAATTCAGTCTGGGTACCCTCAGCGGCTAATTCGATTTTATCTCGTGATGGCGTTTCCGGGTAACTTTATACGCATTTCAATAACGCTTTATCTACTGGCTGTGAGGCGCTATAAATGTATAAGTACAGGGCGCAAGAGGAGTTTCAGTTCAGTAAATCAGTCATATAATATTAAGCAAGTAATAGATACGAAATAGAATGGCCTTCTATGGGTAACTTCCTGGAGATGGGCCAAAGAATCCCTTTTCAGGGATCGGTAGACGGTACTGTCTTCCCTCACCACCATCAATTCCCCTCCCGACGATATCATTTCCCCACCAGTGGATTGGCTTAGCTCTATACTTCACAGAGAAGAAGATGATCAAGGCACTGAAGGCCACAGCAGATGAGAAAGACGAAGCCAAAAGGTAAGTGAACTTGGAGAACCAGGCCGGGTATTTCTTTCTGATATAGTGTTGGAAAGCGAATGAGGCGTAGAGGCCACCGGTGACGTATGACAAGTTGTATGGTGCCAGTTGGTGAAACCCACCGATGATGAGTGTTGGATGGAAATGTCTCGTTGCCTTTGGGAAGTACTTCTTGACGAGGACACAAGGAAACACGAGCAGGAAACCAATGAGGAAGCAGTATTGGAGGATCGGATAGAGACCGTTGAAGACTCTCTTTGGTGAGATGACACCCCAGAACACGGCAGAAGAGTAGAAGTTCGTGTCTTTTGGACATGTGAACTTATTAGCTGCTTTGGAAGTACAGATGTCGTCAATGTTGACGATCTGCCAGTTGATGACACCCAATGCGACAAAGACCTGGATCGTAGTGGAGATCATCTGTGATCTGAAGATGGCCATTGGTGGGATTTTCGCATAGTGGGCAAGTTTCTGATCAGAGATGTATGATTCTGCCTGTGAGTCAATATTTCTCCCCAATGATTTCAGCAATGACAAAGCGAGACCGTTTCCTGGGAGTGCGTATCCAATAATCAACTCAGTGATGACATTCATAGTCAGGGAGAATCCAGTCGTGGAGAAGATGAGACAGATTGGGATCAAGAACACAATATTAAGTCCAACGATGAAGAAGATACCCCAAACTGGGGTCTGTGTTGGGTAGACTTTGATACAGACGATGGCGAGGACAATAGCAACGATGAGGATGATGAAGTAGTACCAATCAGGGACTTCTCTGTACTTGCTCATCATTCTGCTGTGGACGTCATTGTACCCTTCATAATTCGATCTCTTGAAGTTCTTCAATCCCTTGTAGAATTGCACACAGCCCGTCTTGACAGTTCCCCAGCATTGATAAAGCGTGTAGCAGAAAGCGAAGGGATACAAGGCAAATAAGGAACCGTAGACGACCAAGTTTCCAGCGGAGTAGAAAGGCGGAGAATACTTCTGGTACTTCTCCACGTCTAGAAGAGAGTTGTCGTCGAGGATTCTGGAGACGTTGTACTTCTTTCCCGTGTTGGTGAAGATTCTGTTGGAGTTCAGTGGGAGGTAGGCTGTCCATCTGTAGTTCGAATAGTAGAGTGCCAGTGCTGTGAAGGCGGCGATGAATGACCCGATATATTGGTTCAACTGTGAGAAGAATGGGATGGTGAGGGCGTAGTTGTAGTCGATGATGTTCCAGTCAAAAGTTGGGATTGGGTTCAAACCAAGACCGAATTGCTCACCGGTGACAGCAGCGAGGTTGAAGTCGTCGAGTCTGATCCAGGAGATCCATGAGAATGTGGATAGTGCTTCGAAGAGGTATGAAGGGATCCAATTATAGACAAACATGGCACAGAAGGCATAGAGGAAGAACTTGTATCTCGTGATGGTCCAGCCATTGATGTTCTCTTTCTTCTCTGGTTTCAACAGGGCACGGTTCAGTGTCAGTGTTGGTAGTAGCGTAGGCCAGATACATCTCTCTTCGTAGACACAGAATCTTCTCACTATAGAGACCAGACCAAATCCCAAGAACTGCGAGGAAATCATCAGTAGGAACTGATACCCGAAGTCAGCCCAGGCCGTGTGGAAATAGACGGGCAGCTTCTGCAAGTAGATGTTATGTGAGACATAAGTGTATGAAATAGCGACATTGAAAGTGATTGTAGCAAACATCTGCTCTTTATAAGTCCATGGTCCCGGGTTCAATGAGTGTCTTGACCCCCAGAAGTTGAATCCCCAGTCAGGAAGAACCTTAGCGAGGAACGTACCACATGGATAAAGCAGGACTTGAATCATCGAGGAATTCAACGAGATCAGTGGTTTTCTGTGCATGAAGAATTCATTGACACCAGCACCGATAATAGTCCACAGGAACCCTAAGAAGTAAGCTCTGATTGTCTCAATTGGGATATCCATGTTATCAATTGGGTCTGTGATGGCTCTTATCTCAGGATATGGCGAATGGAAGACAATAAGACCAGCTTCCAATTTACATTGAAACTCCCACTCGTCCTTCTCCAAGGATTCGAAGGCGGATGGGCCCTCAACAAGCTTCTCAATCAATTCATAAACATCAACAGGGAAATTTGGATCGTCGTTATGTGTCACAAGAGCCTTCTTTAAATGTTCAACTGCTTCTTCAATCGATAACGACTCAATACGTTCAACCATGTATTGAATCTCCACTGGGAGTTTAGACATATCTGTGACATCCTGCTGGTCAAAATCATCCAAATCATGTCCATAACGGTTCAGGATCTCTAATCTATGATGGGTATTGACTTCCAATGAGACAGAACCCGATTTCAACTCATATGACTCGACATTCTCAAGCACTTTCTGCTTCTCTGTGCCGTCCATTGTACAAAGACAGATAATACACACAACAATAGATTCGAAACACCCCGGTACAACAAGTATCTGGTGTCTTTTATATCACAATTGGTCGATGATATAAGAATGATCTGATCTAGATGAGATGAGACGTCGAATTGAACTGATAAGATAAAGAGGAGAAGACTCAGAGTAAGTAACTAAGTAAAGTAACTCTCCACATCTTCCAGCAGCCAATGACTTTCCTCCGGTGGTTAAAAAGCGTAGAATAGTCGAATAATGTCGAGAGATTTTCCATTACTTATCTTTATGACTCTCCTTCTCGGAGCATCAATTGCCTAATGTGGAAGTAGCGCTCCGATGAGACCCTGTTTTTTTTCGGAGACTGCCTAATCAGGGAATAAATCTCCGGATCAACATCATAACTTGAAGAGATTTCATCACATTTCATTCGCCCGATGAAACGTCCATTTGGGAGAATCAGATGATATTTAAAGAGAAGTGATTTCCAGTGATAAGAAATGGCTAATTTTGTACAGTTCAATTAGTGAGAGAGAGCATATTAACTGGTTGTCGTCTTTCATTATGACCGTCAACACTGATCAATACGAGCACATAATCGTCAGAGGAACTCCATTTGAGCGCGGATTTCAACACGGTGAGAAACTCAGGGAAAAGATCAAATTATTGGCACATCATTACAGAGAAGAAGCGGATATTCCACCATGGAAGTTCTGTAAAGAAGTGATTCAAAAGTATTACATGCCAGCATTAACGAAGTACGATATCAATTCTTTCCATGAGATCGAGGGAATTTCTAAAGGTTCGGAGGTTTCAATTGAAGAGATCTTCTTGATCAATGCGAGATACGATTTGACAAAGTACAAGAACAACAAGAAGAACCTCGACAAATTCAAAGATGTCGATTCTGAATGCACTGTTGCAACCGTCATTGATGAAACCGGTGTCAAGATTGGACAGAACTGGGATCTTGATGATTACATCTACGACAACGATCTTTGTGTCATCTTGGAAGCGCATACTTTACCAGAGGAGAACCTTCCAAAAGTGATCATTTCACTTGGTGAAGTTGGCCAATTAGGAAGATCCGGCATGAACTCAAAGGGACTCGGACTCTGTGCCTCTGCTCTCAATTGCAATCTGGACTCATTCGACTTTCCTTCGAATGGACCAGACTTTGACCATCCAGCAGTCATCCCGATCTCCTTCGCCAGACGCAAATACCTCAGTTGTAACAACTACGCCAATGGCATCAAATACATTGTCCAGGCACCGCGTCATGTCAGTGGGAACATCCTCGTCTCCACCAGGGAGAAAGAATCCCTCGACCTCGAGCTCATCCCAAACAGTTACTTCCTCATCTATCCAACATTCGTCGGCACTGACGGTAAAGAAGTCCTCCCACACACTGATGGCCGTGCGTTCATCACACACTCCAACCATTTCATCGCACCAGGTTATTCCCCAGCAGGTGGCTACATCCAATGCAAGAACCCCGGTGGATCCTCGCTATACAGACACAGAAGAATGGCCACGAGACTCGTTGATTTCCTTAAGGATAACACCCAGGGAAAGGGAATCTCCGTGCAAAACATCATCGACTGCTTCAGCGACAGGGCATGTGCTCCCTGTGCCGTCTCCGAGACGAAGAACCCGAGATCTGAACCGGCTGTTGAAGGCAGTGAGCTGCTTATGACGGTCGCCTCGGTGGTCTACGACTTGACAAACGGTGTTATGTCCGTCTGTAAAGGCCCACCTCATGAGTCCAAGTGGGTCCAGTACAAGATCGATATGGAGTAGTGATAATCTCTCTGTATAATACACTTAAAAGAACTATAGATAATACTAAATAACAGTAGCAGTTAATACATTTATCTTCATCATCTCAACACTCCACCGCCTGAAGGCCTTGGTAGGTTCCCCTGATTATAACCCTGGTGCTGCTGTGCCCTCCTCACCATATTGTGCAAATTCTGCTGCTGTTGTGCCTGTTGATGGTATATCTGCGCTGCTGAGAGATACGCCTTATACCCGCCGACTCGTTCCTGGTAACACGACTTCCCAGCTGGACCCACCTCGATAATGTTCATATCTGTCGCATTGAAGTTGTTGTGGTTGTTACGACGGCCATTATAACCACCACCACCACCACCGCGTCCACCACCGTAGATAATACTGTCCTTGTCCTCCTGTGTCAGGACCGGTCTGTGCTTGATATATCCTGTTAGGATGATGGACTTACTGTTGGTCTTCAAAGGCATCTGATAGTCCAGTTTGAGGAAGAGGTTCGTTGGGATGTTGTTGTAGATGTGGTCTCCCTGAATAGGACACTCAAGAACCGAATCGAACTGGAAGTTGGCATTAGGACTGACAATCCCGGCAAGTGAACTCTTACCGAAGTGGAAACTCAACTGTTTCTTCGTCTCAATGTTCTTTGCCTTATAAAGCTTCTTGAACTTCTCATAGTTTGGGTTCTTATTACTCATGAAGAGAACATCCTCTTTTCTAACGTTTCTTGACTTCTCAGCATCCGTCAACTTAGGATACTGTGCCCTGACGACCTCCAACAGTCTCTTCTCATCAATGAAGGGCAACAGCACAATTCCCTGCCACGACATCTTCTTCCCGTTCATATCAATAGGGAAATCCTCAGGGTAAAAATCAATGATTGGTGAATCCTCAGCAGACATCAAGGGTCTAAAGATCGGTGGCAGTGTGTGACCAGAAGCAGCAGGCATCACAGACATTAGTTGCTCGTACGGCAAGAACGGCTCACCTTGTTCAAGCTCCACCTTAACGTCCTTAATCCCGACAAAATCAGATGCAAATGGTGCGTAATGGTACGGATAGTACCAGTTCCAAGAAGGACACCCTTGGTAATAGTATAACAACACCCATGAGATTCCCTCAAGGTAATGCTCCACCACTTTCCTCTTCAACTCGTTAACTTCATCCTTCTTGACATGGAACTTCACCTGGTAATATCTACTAACATATCCTGGCTCTCCCAGTCTCACTGGATCTCCATTATCATCAGTAGAGTCCTCATTAGCAGTAGAAGCCTCAGAATCCTCCAATTTTCTCTTCTCAGCAGCAGTACCATCTTCACTTGCATTCGATTTATTAGCCAACAACTGCTGTCTCAATGCCGCGGCAGCACTCATATTGGCCTTGTTAGCACTCTCAATAACTTCCGGCTTAACCTCTTCTTCCTCCTTCTTGACTTCTTCACCGGCTGCTTTGGCTCTCAATTCAGCCATGGCTTTCTGATCACCGAAAGCTGCAAGGTTCATCTGTGTTCTCATCTGCACCATCTCGCTATTCGTCAAGTTCAGGTCATTCGCAGAGTTGTTGTTCACGTCAAAGAGTGGGATGTTTGGTGCTGGATTATACGTCCCTCTGTCTTTCCCCTTTGTGACATTATTCGCAACGTATTGTTGTCTTGCAATTCTGTCCTGGTCCTGGAACATCTTTCTTCTCTTGTTATTGTTATTACGACGTTCATCATCAGCTTTCTTCTTCGCAAAGATCTCTGGCTCCTTAGCTGCTAGCTCTGAGAGTAAAATTTCAACGTTCTCGAGGTTCAAAGTACCATCACAGGTGATATAAGTCTTCATTCGAGGGAGAACCTGCTTCCAGATCCGCACGAGCGTGTCAATGGAGTTGTCTCTCACGTCAAGAGACGGTAAATGTGGCAAGAAATCATTACCACAGAAGAAACACATAAAGACCCAATCATCAATAGCTCTCTCGAGGTCAAACTTGAATGATAATCTAGGAATATTCAACTCCACTTCCAAATACTCTCTCAATACATTGATATTCAACCACAAAAACGGTTTCTTTGAGTCTCTGTCCTTCAACAACTGCTTCTCCTCCTCAGTCATATTCATTTGTTCTTTCAATCCCATACTTCTCTGGTCATTGGCAAACACATCCTCTCTCAAGACTCTGAAATGAGGCTCATGCGTAGCCAGTCCCAAAAAGATCAGATCAGCATCCAGTCCATAGATAGCGTGTCTCGCATTCGGATTATACTCAACATCAGATCTCTGACTTCTGATAAAGTTCATGATCTTATGTTCACCTTCACCAGGAACAGTCGCATCACTGATAATCACCTGTAATTCAGCCCAACCAGGATCTGTCGCCAACTTGTATGAAGTCCAATACCTCAATGCAGTCGCCAACTTGTCCATGAACGGCGTACCGGGAGTGATAGCATTACTATCCCATGTCTTCTTCCCCTGCACCGCATCATCAATCATCTCGCCATATCCTTCCAATTTAGCCCTCTCCTCGTCCTGGATCTTCGCATCCCTCGCACTTCTGAACCGTCTCGCTCTCTGCTGGTTCATCTTCGCTCTTGGTGCCACACCATCCACGGCAATCATCAACACTTTTCTCGGTCTCGCCATGTTCACGACCCTGTCGGTGTACTCAAACACCGCGAGAAGCATCTCGTCCTCATCCTCCGGCGGCGGTTTGTTCTCCGGGTGCGAACATGGATGCACAATACCGTTCATGTCCAAGTACAGGTTATCCAGCTCACCATTGGGATTACTGTTAGCATAGGCTGGTGGGACACTGACTCCATTGACAATCTGCGCCTCTTCTTCAATCACCGGCGAGATGATCTTCGGGTACTTCCGCGACAACCATCTGAAAAGCGCTGGAACTCCCATTTTATGAATAAGACCTTATTGGACTTTGAAAACGAGACTCAAACGAGATTTTATTGTGAAGTTTATGAGTTTATACCGACTTCTATTTGGCGATGAGTTTGTAAAAACTGCAAATAATTGCCTAATCGGGTAATATTCGAGATGATTGGTAATGTGTTATGTAAGTATTCGTAACCATACCAACGAGACAACAATTAGTAATATGTTACGTAAGTAATTGTTTATATATCGCGGCGGACATCAACACTAATTTAGTCTCGAATGAACAAGCCAGTAACAAATCACGCCGTATTTACCTCTATTTAACCATCAAATGGCCTCCAAATTGGGCCCAGTGAGGCATTTCCTACGGAGATATACTACAAAGCCTTCTTTCTCTGTGAAGAAACCACCCGAGACTTCTAAGAAGCCGACATTTGTACCCGAATACTCAGTGACTCCTACGACATTCCAATACAGACTTCCCTCAAGCGACGAAGACCAGCATTTCAACTATCCATACTCTTCCACGTCGCCATTCTCTGCATTGTTCGAACACCTCTCAACGCATCCATTGAATGGATACACAACTCAAGCATTCTTCGATTTGTTTCCATTGACGAACTACAAGAAGCTGCAGCGGTCCTTGCAGAGACCACGGAAAATGAAGATGCTGACCGGCGACTTCATCGACGACTCACTGTACAATCCAAACTACGGGTACTTCTCCAAACAGGCGCAGATCTTCCAGACAGACTCTCCCTTCCAATATAGTGATATCCGTGATGTTGATGACTTTGTCGGGAGATGGAGTCAACAGTATGATCGGTACGACACAACAGAGAAGGCATTACAACTATGGCATACTCCCACTGAGCTATTCCAACCACATTACGGTGAAGCGATTGCAAGATACCTTCTCGTGAACTACAAATTGAATCTGTATCCGTATAGTGATCTGATCATTTACGAGATTGGTGGTGGTAATGGTACGATGATGCGGGATGTGTTGGGGTTCATCAAGAGTGTACAGCCAGAAGTATATGCAAAGACGCAGTACAGGATCATTGAGATCTCGAAGAATCTATCGGATAAGCAGAAGATGAGCAGGTTGAAGTTGAAGATCAAAGAGAGTGAGCATGGTGCCAAAGTACAGGTTATCAATAAGTCGATACTGGATTGGGATGAGTATGTCCCGGAACCATGTTTTGTCATTGGGATGGAAGTTTTAGATAATCTGAGTCATGACGAGGTGAAATATGATGTCCAGACAGGGAGACCGTACCAGGGTTATGTCGTTGTCGATGAACATGGGGATTTCCACCAGTTCTTCTCTCCTGAAGTCGAACAGTGGACACAATTATACCTGAATTTGCGTGATGATGATGGAATTGTCGATCTGGCAGAAAAGTCGGTGTTTCATAGGGGAGAATGCCATCCATTGTCAAGTAATAAGAAGGTGCAAAAGTTCAAAGATTGGGCATCGCCATTCAAGAACTCACTCACAGAGTCGGAATTCATCCCAACGAGACTCCTGAAACTATTCAGTGTGCTCAATGAGTACTTCCCAGAACATCAGCTCCTCCTCTCGGACTTTGATGCCCTTCCAGATAGATCTATCGGGTACAATTCGCCCGTGGTGCAAACAATGATCCCACCGAACAAAGTCGTCACGGCCTCAACGTACATGGTTGAGCAAGGATACTTCGACATTATGTTCCCGACTGACTTCAAACTGGCGAGGGATTTGTATGTGAAAGTGTGTGGGAAGATCGTGAAGACCACGAAACACGATGAGTTTTTAACGATGTGGGCAGATATTGAGAAGACGATGCTGAAGAATGGCGAGAACCCGATGTTGTCATTCTACAAGAACGCTGCCTTCTTGCATAGTTAAAGAGAGACACCCGTCGATGTATTTATTCTATTTATTCCTTGTTGATATGAGCACTACGACATAGTCAGTTGTAAGCATAAAGAATAATCAATTAGTATAAATCATCTGATGTTGATGGTCTCCTCGTGTTGGACAATAACCTTCCCGTCTCCGTCTTCTGATGCCTCGCCCTTCTCGATGTCGTTTTCCGGGTTTGTGACGATCTTTCCCTGTTGGACCAGCACCTTCTTCTCCTCGTCGCTAATCACGTAGTTGATGTTTCCTCCTCTGTTCTCAGGACCAACAATGGTCACAATGAGCAGGAAGCCAAAGACACAGCCGATGAAGATCGCCATCACAAGCGCATAGTTGTACACTTCTGGAATAGCCTCGCCGTTCTCGTCGTAGATAGGGAATCTCTCGCCGATGGTGGCCTCGATGGTGGAGGAGGCAGAGCTGGCGAGGTTACCGAGCTGGTACGAGACACCGACAACGAAAGCCTTGAACTCCGGTGGCGACAGTTCAGCGAGATGGATAGGAACGACACCCCATGCGCCCTGGACACAGAACTGCAGGAAGAAGACACCGGCGTTGATGCCGCTGTTTCTGGAGAAGGCCCATGGGTAGATCATACAGCCGCCGATAACACAACAGATGGCGATGGCGAGACGACGGCCAATGAAGCCGGAGAAGTAGCCGAAGAAGATCCCACCAGCGATGGCGCCGAGATTGGCGACTGAATTGGTGACGGTGGATCTGTCCTTGCTGAACTCGAGCTGCTTGGACAGGAGGGTCGGGTACAGGTCCTGCGAACCGTGCGACATGAAGTTGAAGCCCGCCATCAGAATCACCATGTAGATCAACTTGATCCAGTGCTTCTTCATGGCAGCCCACGCGTCTTTGAAGAAGCTCGAGTTCTCCGACTCCAAGTGCATCCTCTGCTGGAGGAACTCCTCTGACTCCGGCGTCATGACTCTCCAAATGATCAACAACACAGACAGCCCAGCGGTAAACCACACAAACGCTCTCCAGCCGTCCTTCTCCAAGTTGTCGGCAATGGCTCTCTGGAAGATCACCGCTAGCAGATATCCAAAGGCGTACCCCTGTTGGAACAATCCAGACAGGACCGATCTCGCCTTGACTGGCAAAGGCTCCAATGCAGTAGTAGAGGCAATTCCATACAACGAACCCATCGCAATACCAAACACCGAGCGAACACCGAGGAACTGTGGAAGGGTCTTAACGAATCCAGTACCAGTCTGGATCACTGCAAACATCACCAGATTGATCACCAATGGCCACTTTCTTCCATATCTGTCACCCAAATACCCAAAGATGATAGCACCAACAGATCTCAACATCAACACCAACGTCATACCCCAGGTGATGTCCTTGACCGATGCGTCGAGGTCCTTTGCGATATTGGACACGTTCAAGGAGATGACGAAGTAGTCCAGCGCGTCATAAGTCCAGCAGAAGAAGGCGAGGAAGTACGAGTTCCATTGACGGCGTGTCATGGATCTCAAGGCAGGTAAAGGATTGATGTGTTCCTTCTCCTTGCGGATCTCCTCCTTCGTAGGGATCAGCGTAGTGAAGGCATTCTTGAAGTACTCAGAAACAGTGCCCATTGTTGTGCTAATATCCTGTGTGTGTACGTCTATACCTTCAACTTCAACGACTAGTGGCTTTGAGATATCCATGTCCTTTTATACTACTACGATCATCAAGGGTTCTATGACAATGCACACGGCGCAGAACAAAGGGTCCCAGCGACTCCCTTTACCCCATCTTTCCGCTTCCTTACAGCGCATGACTCGTTCTTCAGCCGTGTTAGGGAAGATTTTTATTGGCCTATCAGGTCGTCGACAGATGTGCAAATTGACTCAAGTACTCCCGGTATGTAAATGCGGTTGACATCCACACAGAGAGGCAATAAGGAGGATCGATCTGTGGGGAAGAGGGTGCCCACATGTGTGAAGATCAAAGACCAGGGTCTTCCCGGGGTCTGTCACGACTTTGTGGAGAAGTTAATAGCTGGTAGTATGTGTAGAGTAGCCCTCATAACTCTACACTCATGAACTGGTAGTGTCTTATGCACTGGATTTAGCGGAGTACCGGGTGGAGAAAGGCCAAGTATGTAACGCTGCGTTTCGGACAGCCAATTTGGGAAGTTGGAGCCGTGTTAATCTCTCTGATTGGCAGAGGATTTAATAACGTTGGTCTTATTGAAGTTCTGTGACTTGTTGCATGTGTTGGCGAACGGCCGGCTGCTTGATTGGGAAGTTTTAGGATCAACTAGTGCTCGGGACATTGGGCATTCTTTCGTACGCTTGGGAACGATGAGGCGAAGAGATATCTACTTTGAGACTGTACGCGTGTGTATTACACGTACTGTATGACTCCCACTGGACCCTCGCTGGACCCTTAGTGGACCCTTGGAATGACTACATGGCCTGATCATCAACCTTCCGGGGGTCAGCCTCGCTATTCCAAAAGGAAAGGCAGCCAATCAGCAGACACACAAGTGAATCCAGATCTCATACAGATCTCGCCTGACTCAAAGATGAAACAATAAATACGCGCGTATCATTTCCAGTAATAATTCTCGCTGTCAAAAGGCACCAACATAACATTTTCGGCGGCTCTTTTTAACTATATGAGCACAAGTTACCAAGAACTGGAATCGCTTAATTCTTTTGACAGCTGCATAAACTGTTCTTACGAGACGCAGATCGTTGAACTTTTTCCCCCGAAAACCAGCGAATAAGTCAGGTTTTGTGGGGAAGAGCAGATGATCTTCGATTTGACACCCTTCTTTCTTTTCTAGCAACCAACCAAACAATACACACTAGTTGCTTAGTAGTCATTACCACTCGCTGGTTTGCCACAAAATCCCCCAGGAATCTTCTTAAAGGCTGGTTTTCCCCGGGTTTCCCCTATAAAATAATCTCACAGAAAGTAATATAGATAAACTTTCAAACCTGTCTTCATTGACGCATTATAATTAATTAACGTAACCACTGAGTTTAAATCTCGCGGATCTAATCTTCCGGTACTGTTTAATCTTAACTAGTTTTGCTCTATAACTTCCAATATTCTATAGCGGGAACTCTATACTTTGTCATCACTTCTCCCTTCTGAACAGCCAGTACACAACACCCAACAACAACACAGAACAGCCAGTCACCGGGAACACGTAGTATGGATAAGAGTCCCCATTCAAGTCCAAGTACGATTGTGGTGGTCTCACGAATGGGAACACCGCCAAAAACACATTAGACATCAAAAAGATCAATGTTACCAGCCAGTAAGAGTGCCATTGATGTTTGCTGTCCGATCCTGTGTTGTACTTACCCCATTTCTCCCTCTCAGCGTTAAAATGTAAATACAGCAACCCCACAGTGACAAAGATATTCACCCAAGTGCCCGGGTATGAATATAGATTCACCACAAGCTCGTAGATATCGCCATTTGGTGGTGCCAATAGGATGAAAACAGTGACTGCCCAGTGGAGAATCATGGAGTTTCGCAACTTGGAGAAAGTATTGGAGAACGGTATCAAGTTCTCACGAGCCAACTCTTGATTTATTCTTGAATGGGAGAACGACACAGCTAGGACATTCCCAAAGTTCGACAGTGAGATCAATATTGGGAGGATCCTCGAACTGATCGATTCGCCAAAGATCTTGTTGAAGAAGACACCAGCAATCAACACTCCAGAGTCCTTGAACTCCTCTTTTGGCACAACGAGGAAATATGACAATATCACAAAGAAGTAAAGAATCGTCGTGATCAACACAGACAACGGAGCAGCAATCTTCAAGGTTCTATGTGGGTCCTTAATCTCACTCAACACATAATTCGCATTCTCCCACCCTTTGAAAGAATAGATAATCTGTAATAATGCCACTGACACATTATATGTGTTTCCCTCATACCCTCGATAATCATCCCAAATGTCATGGAAATTCCCATTCTTCTCAACATCAATCACTCCCAAGTACACCAACGCGCCCAGCACGATAATCACCACCAAAATCAATATCTTCGAAAACCCCAACACTGTGAAAACCCTGGTTGACGTATCCCTATGATACAAATGCAAATATATGCTGACACTAATCACCACAACACCAATCCATCTCGCAACCCAATCACTCACATCCTTCAACCCCAATGCAAACAACACATACTTCCCCAGCGCATACGAGTTCCCTGAGCTGAATCCTAACAACACAATCTGGAACGCATATACACTCTCCGCCAACCGTCTCGGCCGCGTCCATACCCGTTGCAAATAGTTCTTCTCACCTCCATTATACGGGATATTGAGTCCGAATTCGAGATACACGCTCAACCCACAGAACGTGACAATCCCACCGAGGAGCCATAAAAGCATCGACACTCCAATGTTTCCAGAAAGCGTGAATATCAGCGCTGGCGTTGAAAAGATCCCCGTCCCAATCATCTTGTTGATGATGAGCGCCATCACCGAGTACGTTGTCAGGTGTGGCTCACTGTGCACACGCGGGAGTAGCGGTAATAGCGGCGCACTCTCGCTGGGTGTCTTTCGAGTCATTGGATCTGATGGTAAGCGTTGCACAGAGGTGATGACAGGATGATAATCACTGGTATATATATGTGGAAGATTTAACATACTTTTTGTTTGAGTTTTGGTCGTTATGTGTCACTGTCAGATCATCGCACGTGACTCTTATGTGATCTGAGATCTCTCTAAGACGGGTAACTTCAGGGGACAAGTATATCTGCACGAGACTAACTTTAAACCAGACTAACTTTAAACCTGCAAAAGGTGTCAATTTTCAACTGTAAATGAACTCTATTTGGGTATGAGACTAGAGACTAACTTTAAACGGCTCTCAGTCCCGGATTCGACTGAAGCCATGACAACGACTTCCAAGTTCTGGGAAAACAACAAGACTACAAACAATGCGTGAAATAGGAATCCCCAATCATCAACCGACTACCAAGCAGCTGGAAGCTGGTCGCCCAACAGGATGTCATACCAGCACAATCTTCCTCGCCTCAAACGGTTTCTAGAGGCTGTTTTCCCTATACCCCAGTGCATCGTGTTAGAATCTTCGATATGTGAGATTCACCAGTGCATGATGGAGATCCACCCCACCACTCTGGAACAACACGAGTTCAGGCAGTTCTTGAGCATTGCACCGCATTCAAGTGATTTCCAAGTCAACTTTGCAATGGATAAGTATTACATCCAGTTTGAACTATTGAAGGTATGCTATCATCGTCCATTTATCATGTTCAATTCAATTAGACTAACAGTTACTTCAATACAGGAGTTCTGCATGATCATCTTTCACTCACTACTAGCTTTCATGCCCTTTTCTCAAGTCAAGGGAGCTTTGCTTAACCATTCGTTCGCACTGCTTTTCTTTAACAATCAAGAGACTCTTCTTCACAAAATTCTGGAGTATGTTATTGATTGTTTTCCCTCTCTGTTTCGCCTCCCTGTCGATGCAACTGGAAGTCATAGAACTCACCCAAATGCGAAGATGATATGTTATCTGATGCTGGTTTCTCAGTTTGAACTTTTTGCTGATGCATTTCTATCCTTTGCTCACGAGCATAAGACTGAACTCTACCATGTTCTCAGCACCGAGAAGCCCAACTTCCATCACAATAAAGGAATAACACGGAACCTTTTCAACAAGACAAAAGAGCATCTACTTCAGAATCTGTTCTCGTTACATTTTCCATACATTACTGAGAAGAGTTTGGAGAAACTTGGTTCATTGAATGAGATCATGGATTTTGTTCTTGACGATTCACCAAATCAGCATAAGCAGGATCTCCTAACTGAAGACATGGCTCATCAACGCCGCAGAGCAGATGTTGTGGTCAAGAATATTAATGCATTCTCCACCGACACCCTCGATATCGCGTTCAAAAAGCGCAAGGCTTATGAGAGAGGAAGAATACAGACGAGAGGTCCAGATTCATACTACCTTAGCATTCATTCAAAGAAGGGCTCTGGACTCTTAAGAGACGAGAGTGACGTTGAACCGATTCAGTTCGCAAGGATTAGTACCAATGATCGGAAGGACCTATGCCAGCACAGCAAAGATTCATTCACTGTGTGGAGTGATATCTTGAACTTGATTGTACATGATTACGGTGACAGAAAAATTTCTCTTCCAGCCCATCTACAAAACCAAGAAAGACTAATGGAAGATGAGGCATTCAAAAGCACTCTTACTGGCTCAATTACGTGTTTGAGTGTTAGGGGCAAAACACTCACTGGGCGGTCAAAGACTATGAGTGCCGGAGTTAGAGAACTCATTTTGAGAGTAATGCTTGAACGCTCAAGATCAGATATCGAAAGTCCCCATGTGCAAACTGCTTCACAGAAACCAGTTGTTGCTCCTATCTCTACTCATTCGAGAGTAAAACAGAGTGAGAATTCCAATATCACCCTTACCACACCAGCAGTCAACTACCCAAGTCCTTTAACAAGTCCTACGTTCCATCGCAATTACTTGAAGAGCAAAGGCACCGCCGACCAGCAACAGACGCCTTCTGAGTTCACTGGATATTCAACTCATCCGCCAACCAATGCGTTCAAGACGCCACAGCATCCTTCAGCTCAAAGCCCACAGCTCAAGCAGCAGTTATACACACAACAGTACCCGAACTCGCCAACTAACGAAGTGATGTCTCCACAGACGTATGTGCAGTATCCACCACAGCAGATGTACCCAGCCTATGCAACCCAGCAGCTGCTCGCACAACAGCAACAGTACCACATGGCCCAATTGCAACAGTTGCAACATCAGCACAATCAACAGCTTTTGATCCAACAACAACATCATATCAACCAGATGAATGCCATGAGTGCCAATCGCCCATCTTTGAACAAGAGAGGAACGATTGAAGTGATAAATGATACGAATAGTGCTGATTTCGAAGAGAGCACGTCTAGCAAGGCTGGTTCTTCGGATAGTGGCGACAAGGCAGAACAGAAGAAGAGGCATGTCAGTACGGATGAATCCCCACGTAAGGAGAGCAAGAAGAGAAAGAGCGATGTTTGAGGGCCATTGATAGTACAAGATAGAGATGATATGAACAACAGGAAGCACTAATGCAACTACAGAGACCTCCAAACGACGAGTTCAACTAGCAAGGAATAACTATCTAAGGGAACTAAACCTTATACTGCTCAATAAGCGAGTCCTCTCGGGAAATAGGTGAAGTTTAACTCTAATATATGACGATTTAAGGGTCCTTCACTATAGTATTTGCGCCCAATGTAGTAATTTCCCCGATTCGGCCATTTTATGTTTGTTGATGTTTGTATTTGTGTACCACAGAACCCACAAATTATAGCCAAATCAGACGAAAATGTGGTGAGAAATGTGGGTTGGGAGGGAATTGGGGACGGCGGTTAGAAATGTGGTTGAAGATTGAGGCTTCTTTGCTCCTTCATGTCACTTCCTGGTTCTTGTTCACTACACACACAACAAACCACGAGCCATTGTTACTACTACGAACGACAGCTATGACTACTACTACTATCAACGCTACTACTGCTTCCCCAATTTCTAAGAGAGCTAGATTCTCTGCCGCTATCAAGCGCCGTTTCCGTCCTCAGCCAGACCACAACAAGCTGATCGACGATGACCAATCTCCAACTACTGCCGCTGTCCACGACCCTGCCAGTGAGTGCCACAAGTCTGATTCCATGAAGTCCGTCGCCTTTGATACTTGTGCTGCTACTGCCCCTGACGCTGCTGTTAAGATTGGTAAGAGAGAGAGATTCATGAACTTCATCAGACGTAAGTTTCATAGATCTGTTGCTGATGATGAGAATGAGACTGAGACTGAGACTGATGGTGAAGAGGTTTCCACTAAGACTGTTGAGACTGCTGGTGATGAGGCTTCCACTGACTCCACTGCTTCCACTGATTCCACTGCTGCTCCAGTCACCTCTTCCAAGAGAACCACTTTCTCCACTTTGATTCACCGTTTGCTCCACTTCTTCTCATTTACCCGTTCAACTGCCCCTGTCGATGTCCCTTCCGACAGTGATGCTACCACTTCTGATGTCTCAACTGCTTCTATTGAGTCTATTGCTTCTGTTCCTTCTTACACCTCAACTGCTTCCATTGAGCTATTGTGTGGCTCACCAGTTTCTGATTCCCAGGTTCTTCACGATGAGCCAGAGGACCGCATTGTCTTTGCTACCTTTGAACACTCCGACTACTGGCCTTCTTACGAGGATACTCCTTCCCCT